>OV049924.1:242919830-242977008 GCA_920104205.1 Eupeodes latifasciatus
ATAAGATAAGATAAGATAAGATAAGATAAGATAAGATAAGATAAGATAAGATAAGATAAGATAAGATAAGATAAGATAAGATAAGATAAGATAAGATAAGATAAGATAAGATAAGATAAGATAAGATAAGATAAGATAAGATAAGATAAGATAAGATAAGATAAGATAAGATAAGATAAGATAAGATAAGATAAGATAAGATAAGATAAGATAAGATAAGATAAGATAAGATAAGATAAGATAAGATAAGATAAGATAAGATAAGATAAGATAAGATAAGATAAGATAAGATAAGATAAGATAAGATAAGATAAGATAAGATAAGATAAGATAAGATAAGATAAGATAAGATAAGATAAGATAAAGATAAGATAAGATAAGATAAGATAAGATAAGATAAGATAAGATAAGATAAGATAAGATAAGATAAGATAAGATAAGATAAGATAAGATAAGATAAGATAAGATAAGATAAGATAAGATAAGATAAGATAAGATAAGATAAGATAAGATAGATAAGATAGATAAGATAGATAAGATAGATAAGATAGATAAGATAGATAAGATAGATAAGATAGATAAGATAGATAAGATAGATAAGATAGATAAGATAGATAAGATAGATAAGATAGATAAGATAGATAAGATAGATAAGATAAGATAAGATAAGATAAGATAAGATAAGATAAGATAAGATAAGATAAGATAAGATAAGATAAGATAAGATAAGATAAGATAAGATAAGATAAGATAAGATAAGATAAGATAAGATAAGATAAGATAAGATAAGATAGATAAGATAGATAAGATAGATAAGATAGATAAGATAGATAAGATAGATAAGATAGATAAGATAGATAAGATAGATAAGATAGATAAGATAGATAAGATAGATAAGATAGATAAGATAGATAAGATAGATAAGATAGATAAGATAGATAAGATAGATAAGATAGATAAGATAGATAAGATAGATAAGATAGATAAGATAGATAAGATAAGATAAGATAAGATAAGATAAGATAAGATAAGATAAGATAAGATAAGATAAGATAAGATAAGATAAGATAAGATAAGATAAGATAAGATAAGATAAGATAAGATAAGATAAGATAGATAAGATAAGATAAGATAGATAAGATAGATAAGATAGATAAGATAGATAAGATAGATAAGATAGATAAGATAGATAAGATAGATAAGATAGATAAGATAGATAAGATAGATAAGATAGATAAGATAGATAAGATAAGATAAGATAAGATAAGATAAGATAAGATAAGATAAGATAAGATAAGATAAGATAAGATAAGATAAGATAAGATAAGATAAGATAAGATAAGATAAGATAAGATAAGATAAGATAAGATAAGATAAGATAAGATAAGATAAGATAAGATAAGATAGATAAGATAAGATAAGATAAGATAAGATAAGATAAGATAAGATAAGATAAGATAAGATAAGATAAGATAAGATAAGATAAGATAAGATAAGATAAGATAAGATAAGATAAGATAAGATAAGATAAGATAAGATAAGATAAGATAAGATAAGATAAGATAAGATAAGATAAGATAAGATAAGATAAGATAAGATAAGATAAGATAAGATAAGATAAGATAAGATAAGATAAGATAAGATAAGATAAGATAAGATAAGATAAGATAAGATAAGATAAGATAAGATAAGATAAGATAAGATAAGATAAGATAAGATAAGATAAGATAAGATAAGATAAGATAAGATAAGATAAGATAAGATAAGATAAGATAAGATAAGATAAGATAAGATAAGATAAGATAAGATAAGATAAGATAAGATAAGATAAGATAAGATAAGATAAGATAAGATAAGATAAGATAAGATAAGATAAGATAAGATAAGATAAGATAAGATAAGATAAGATAAGATAAGATAAGATAAGATAAGATAAGATAAGATAAGATAAGATAAGATAAGATAAAATAAGATAAGATAAGATAAGATAAGATAAGATAAGATAAGATAAGATAAGATAAGATAAGATAAGATAAGATAAGATAAGATAAGATAAGATAAGATAAGATAAGATAAGATAAGATAAGATAAGATAAGATAAGATAAGATAAGATAAGATAAGATAAGATAAGATAAGATAAGATAAGATAAGATAAGATAAGATAAGATAAGATAAGATAAGATAAATAAGATAAGATAAGATAAGATAAGATAAGATAAGATAAGATAAGATAAGATAAGATAAGATAAGATAAGATAAGATAAGATAAGATAAGATAAGATAAGATAAGATAAGATAAGATAAGATAAGATAAGATAAGATAAGATAAGATAAGATAAGATAAGATAAGATAAGATAAGATAAGATAAGATAAGATAAGATAAGATAAGATAAGATAAGATAAGATAAGATAAGATAAGATAAGATAAGATAAGATAAGATAAGATAAGATAAGATAAGATAAGATAAGATAAGATAAGATAAGATAAGATAAGATAAGATAAGATAAGATAAGATAAGATAAGATAAGATAAGATAAGATAAGATAAGATAAGATAAGATAAGATAAGATAAGATAAGATAAGATAAGATAAGATAAGATAAGATAAGATAAGATAAGATAAGATAAGATAAGATAAGATAAGATAAGATAAGATAAGATAAGATAAGATAAGATAAGATAAGATAAGATAAGATAAGATAAGATAAGATAAGATAAGATAAGATAAGATAAGATAAGATAAGATAAGATAAGATAAGATAAGATAAGATAAGATAAGATAAGATAAGATAAGATAAGATAAGATAAGATAAGATAAGATAAGATAAGATAAGATAAGATAAGATAAGATAAGATAAGATAAGATAAGATAAGATAAGATAAGATAAGATAAGATAAGATAAGATAAGATAAGATAAGATAAGATAAGATAAGATAAGATAAGATAAGATAAGATAAGATAAGATAAGATAAGATAAGATAAGATAAGATAAGATAAGATAAGATAAGATAAGATAAGATAAGATAAGATAAGATAAGATAAGATAAGATAAGATAAGATAAGATAAGATAAGATAAGATAAGATAAGATAAGATAAGATAAGATAAGATAAGATAAGATAAGATAAGATAAGATAAGATAAGATAAGATAAGATAAGATAAGATAAGATAAGATAAGATAAGATAAGATAAGATAAGATAAGATAAGATAAGATAAGATAAGATAAGATAAGATAAGATAAGATAAGATAAGATAAGATAAGATAAGATAAGATAAGATAAGATAAGATAAGATAAGATAAGATAAGATAAGATAAGATAAGATAAGATAAGATAAGATAAGATAAGATAAGATAAGATAAGATAAGATAAGATAAGATAAGATAAGATAAGATAAGATAAGATAAGATAAGATAAGATAAGATAAGATAAGATAAGATAAGATAAGATAAGATAAGATAAGATAAGATAAGATAAGATAAGATAAGATAAGATAAGATAAGATAAGATAAGATAAGATAAGATAAGATAAGATAAGATAAGATAAGATAAGATAAGATAAGATAAGATAAGATAAGATAAGATAAGATAAGATAAGATAAGATAAGATAAGATAAGATAAGATAAGATAAGATAAGATAAGATAAGATAAGATAAGATAAGATAAGATAAGATAAGATAAGATAAGATAAGATAAGATAAGATAAGATAAGATAAGATAAGATAAGATAAGATAAGATAAGATAAGATAAGATAAGATAAGATAAGATAAGATAAGATAAGATAAGATAAGATAAGATAAGATAAGATAAGATAAGATAAGATAAGATAAGATAAGATAAGATAAGATAAGATAAGATAAGATAAGATAAGATAAGATAAGATAAGATAAGATAAGATAAGATAAGATAAGATAAGATAAGATAAGATAAGATAAGATAAGATAAGATAAGATAAGATAAGATAAGATAAGATAAGATAAGATAAGATAAGATAAGATAAGATAAGATAAGATAAGATAAGATAAGATAAGATAAGATAAGATAAGATAAGATAAGATAAGATAAGATAAGATAAGATAAGATAAGATAAGATAAGATAAGATAAGATAAGATAAGATAAGATAAGATAAGATAAGATAAGATAAGATAAGATAAGATAAGATAAGATAAGATAAGATAAGATAAGATAAGATAAGATAAGATAAGATAAGATAAGATAAGATAAGATAAGATAAGATAAGATAAGATAAGATAAGATAAGATAAGATAAGATAAGATAAGATAAGATAAGATAAGATAAGATAAGATAAGATAAGATAAGATAAGATAAGATAAGATAAGATAAGATAAGATAAGATAAGATAAGATAAGATAAGATAAGATAAGATAAGATAAGATAAGATAAGATAAGATAAGATAAGATAAGATAAGATAAGATAAGATAAGATAAGATAAGATAAGATAAGATAAGATAAGATAAGATAAGATAAGATAAGATAAGATAAGATAAGATAAGATAAGATAAGATAAGATAAGATAAGATAAGATAAGATAAGATAAGATAAGATAAGATAAGATAAGATAAGATAAGATAAGATAAGATAAGATAAGATAAGATAAGATAAGATAAGATAAGATAAGATAAGATAAGATAAGATAAGATAAGATAAGATAAGATAAGATAAGATAAGATAAGATAAGATAAGATAAGATAAGATAAGATAAGATAAGATAAGATAAGATAAGATAAGATAAGATAAGATAAGATAAGATAAGATAAGATAAGATAAGATAAGATAAGATAAGATAAGATAAGATAAGATAAGATAAGATAAGATAAGATAAGATAAGATAAGATAAGATAAGATAAGATAAGATAAGATAAGATAAGATAAGATAAGATAAGATAAGATAAGATAAGATAAGATAAGATAAGATAAGATAAGATAAGATAAGATAAGATAAGATAAGATAAGATAAGATAAGATAAGATAAGATAAGATAAGATAAGATAAGATAAGATAAGATAAGATAAGATAAGATAAGATAAGATAAGATAAGATAAGATAAGATAAGATAAGATAAGATAAGATAAGATAAGATAAGATAAGATAAGATAAGATAAGATAAGATAAGATAAGATAAGATAAGATAAGATAAGATAAGATAAGATAAGATAAGATAAGATAAGATAAGATAAGATAAGATAAGATAAGATAAGATAAGATAAGATAAGATAAGATAAGATAAGATAAGATAAGATAAGATAAGATAAGATAAGATAAGATAAGATAAGATAAGATAAGATAAGATAAGATAAGATAAGATAAGATAAGATAAGATAAGATAAGATAAGATAAGATAAGATAAGATAAGATAAGATAAGATAAGATAAGATAAGATAAGATAAGATAAGATAAGATAAGATAAGATAAGATAAGATAAGATAAGATAAGATAAGATAAGATAAGATAAGATAAGATAAGATAAGATAAGATAAGATAAGATAAGATAAGATAAGATAAGATAAGATAAGATAAGATAAGATAAGATAAGATAAGATAAGATAAGATAAGATAAGATAAGATAAGATAAGATAAGATAAGATAAGATAAGATAAGATAAGATAAGATAAGATAAGATAAGATAAGATAAGATAAGATAAGATAAGATAAGATAAGATAAGATAAGATAAGATAAGATAAGATAAGATAAGATAAGATAAGATAAGATAAGATAAGATAAGATAAGATAAGATAAGATAAGATAAGATAAGATAAGATAAGATAAGATAAGATAAGATAAGATAAGATAAGATAAGATAAGATAAGATAAGATAAGATAAGATAAGATAAGATAAGATAAGATAAGATAAGATAAGATAAGATAAGATAAGATAAGATAAGATAAGATAAGATAAGATAAGATAAGATAAGATAAGATAAGATAAGATAAGATAAGATAAGATAAGATAAGATAAGATAAGATAAGATAAGATAAGATAAGATAAGATAAGATAAGATAAGATAAGATAAGATAAGATAAGATAAGATAAGATAAGATAAGATAAGATAAGATAAGATAAGATAAGATAAGATAAGATAAGATAAGATAAGATAAGATAAGATAAGATAAGATAAGATAAGATAAGATAAGATAAGATAAGATAAGATAAGATAAGATAAGATAAGATAAGATAAGATAAGATAAGATAAGATAAGATAAGATAAGATAAGATAAGATAAGATAAGATAAGATAAGATAAGATAAGATAAGATAAGATAAGATAAGATAAGATAAGATAAGATAAGATAAGATAAGATAAGATAAGATAAGATAAGATAAGATAAGATAAGATAAGATAAGATAAGATAAGATAAGATAAGATAAGATAAGATAAGATAAGATAAGATAAGATAAGATAAGATAAGATAAGATAAGATAAGATAAGATAAGATAAGATAAGATAAGATAAGATAAGATAAGATAAGATAAGATAAGATAAGATAAGATAAGATAAGATAAGATAAGATAAGATAAGATAAGATAAGATAAGATAAGATAAGATAAGATAAGATAAGATAAGATAAGATAAGATAAGATAAGATAAGATAAGATAAGATAAGATAAGATAAGATAAGATAAGATAAGATAAGATAAGATAAGATAAGATAAGATAAGATAAGATAAGATAAGATAAGATAAGATAAGATAAGATAAGATAAGATAAGATAAGATAAGATAAGATAAGATAAGATAAGATAAGATAAGATAAGATAAGATAAGATAAGATAAGATAAGATAAGATAAGATAAGATAAGATAAGATAAGATAAGATAAGATAAGATAAGATAAGATAAGATAAGATAAGATAAGATAAGATAAGATAAGATAAGATAAGATAAGATAAGATAAGATAAGATAAGATAAGATAAGATAAGATAAGATAAGATAAGATAAGATAAGATAAGATAAGATAAGATAAGATAAGATAAGATAAGATAAGATAAGATAAGATAAGATAAGATAAGATAAGATAAGATAAGATAAGATAAGATAAGATAAGATAAGATAAGATAAGATAAGATAAGATAAGATAAGATAAGATAAGATAAGATAAGATAAGATAAGATAAGATAAGATAAGATAAGATAAGATAAGATAAGATAAGATAAGATAAGATAAGATAAGATAAGATAAGATAAGATAAGATAAGATAAGATAAGATAAGATAAGATAAGATAAGATAAGATAAGATAAGATAAGATAAGATAAGATAAGATAAGATAAGATAAGATAAGATAAGATAAGATAAGATAAGATAAGATAAGATAAGATAAGATAAGATAAGATAAGATAAGATAAGATAAGATAAGATAAGATAAGATAAGATAAGATAAGATAAGATAAGATAAGATAAGATAAGATAAGATAAGATAAGATAAGATAAGATAAGATAAGATAAGATAAGATAAGATAAGATAAGATAAGATAAGATAAGATAAGATAAGATAAGATAAGATAAGATAAGATAAGATAAGATAAGATAAGATAAGATAAGATAAGATAAGATAAGATAAGATAAGATAAGATAAGATAAGATAAGATAAGATAAGATAAGATAAGATAAGATAAGATAAGATAAGATAAGATAAGATAAGATAAGATAAGATAAGATAAGATAAGATAAGATAAGATAAGATAAGATAAGATAAGATAAGATAAGATAAGATAAGATAAGATAAGATAAGATAAGATAAGATAAGATAAGATAAGATAAGATAAGATAAGATAAGATAAGATAAGATAAGATAAGATAAGATAAGATAAGATAAGATAAGATAAGATAAGATAAGATAAGATAAGATAAGATAAGATAAGATAAGATAAGATAAGATAAGATAAGATAAGATAAGATAAGATAAGATAAGATAAGATAAGATAAGATAAGATAAGATAAGATAAGATAAGATAAGATAAGATAAGATAAGATAAGATAAGATAAGATAAGATAAGATAAGATAAGATAAGATAAGATAAGATAAGATAAGATAAGATAAGATAAGATAAGATAAGATAAGATAAGATAAGATAAGATAAGATAAGATAAGATAAGATAAGATAAGATAAGATAAGATAAGATAAGATAAGATAAGATAAGATAAGATAAGATAAGATAAGATAAGATAAGATAAGATAAGATAAGATAAGATAAGATAAGATAAGATAAGATAAGATAAGATAAGATAAGATAAGATAAGATAAGATAAGATAAGATAAGATAAGATAAGATAAGATAAGATAAGATAAGATAAGATAAGATAAGATAAGATAAGATAAGATAAGATAAGATAAGATAAGATAAGATAAGATAAGATAAGATAAGATAAGATAAGATAAGATAAGATAAGATAAGATAAGATAAGATAAGATAAGATAAGATAAGATAAGATAAGATAAGATAAGATAAGATAAGATAAGATAAGATAAGATAAGATAAGATAAGATAAGATAAGATAAGATAAGATAAGATAAGATAAGATAAGATAAGATAAGATAAGATAAGATAAGATAAGATAAGATAAGATAAGATAAGATAAGATAAGATAAGATAAGATAAGATAAGATAAGATAAGATAAGATAAGATAAGATAAGATAAGATAAGATAAGATAAGATAAGATAAGATAAGATAAGATAAGATAAGATAAGATAAGATAAGATAAGATAAGATAAGATAAGATAAGATAAGATAAGATAAGATAAGATAAGATAAGATAAGATAAGATAAGATAAGATAAGATAAGATAAGATAAGATAAGATAAGATAAGATAAGATAAGATAAGATAAGATAAGATAAGATAAGATAAGATAAGATAAGATAAGATAAGATAAGATAAGATAAGATAAGATAAGATAAGATAAGATAAGATAAGATAAGATAAGATAAGATAAGATAAGATAAGATAAGATAAGATAAGATAAGATAAGATAAGATAAGATAAGATAAGATAAGATAAGATAAGATAAGATAAGATAAGATAAGATAAGATAAGATAAGATAAGATAAGATAAGATAAGATAAGATAAGATAAGATAAGATAAGATAAGATAAGATAAGATAAGATAAGATAAGATAAGATAAGATAAGATAAGATAAGATAAGATAAGATAAGATAAGATAAGATAAGATAAGATAAGATAAGATAAGATAAGATAAGATAAGATAAGATAAGATAAGATAAGATAAGATAAGATAAGATAAGATAAGATAAGATAAGATAAGATAAGATAAGATAAGATAAGATAAGATAAGATAAGATAAGATAAGATAAGATAAGATAAGATAAGATAAGATAAGATAAGATAAGATAAGATAAGATAAGATAAGATAAGATAAGATAAGATAAGATAAGATAAGATAAGATAAGATAAGATAAGATAAGATAAGATAAGATAAGATAAGATAAGATAAGATAAGATAAGATAAGATAAGATAAGATAAGATAAGATAAGATAAGATAAGATAAGATAAGATAAGATAAGATAAGATAAGATAAGATAAGATAAGATAAGATAAGATAAGATAAGATAAGATAAGATAAGATAAGATAAGATAAGATAAGATAAGATAAGATAAGATAAGATAAGATAAGATAAGATAAGATAAGATAAGATAAGATAAGATAAGATAAGATAAGATAAGATAAGATAAGATAAGATAAGATAAGATAAGATAAGATAAGATAAGATAAGATAAGATAAGATAAGATAAGATAAGATAAGATAAGATAAGATAAGATAAGATAAGATAAGATAAGATAAGATAAGATAAGATAAGATAAGATAAGATAAGATAAGATAAGATAAGATAAGATAAGATAAGATAAGATAAGATAAGATAAGATAAGATAAGATAAGATAAGATAAGATAAGATAAGATAAGATAAGATAAGATAAGATAAGATAAGATAAGATAAGATAAGATAAGATAAGATAAGATAAGATAAGATAAGATAAGATAAGATAAGATAAGATAAGATAAGATAAGATAAGATAAGATAAGATAAGATAAGATAAGATAAGATAAGATAAGATAAGATAAGATAAGATAAGATAAGATAAGATAAGATAAGATAAGATAAGATAAGATAAGATAAGATAAGATAAGATAAGATAAGATAAGATAAGATAAGATAAGATAAGATAAGATAAGATAAGATAAGATAAGATAAGATAAGATAAGATAAGATAAGATAAGATAAGATAAGATAAGATAAGATAAGATAAGATAAGATAAGATAAGATAAGATAAGATAAGATAAGATAAGATAAGATAAGATAAGATAAGATAAGATAAGATAAGATAAGATAAGATAAGATAAGATAAGATAAGATAAGATAAGATAAGATAAGATAAGATAAGATAAGATAAGATAAGATAAGATAAGATAAGATAAGATAAGATAAGATAAGATAAGATAAGATAAGATAAGATAAGATAAGATAAGATAAGATAAGATAAGATAAGATAAGATAAGATAAGATAAGATAAGATAAGATAAGATAAGATAAGATAAGATAAGATAAGATAAGATAAGATAAGATAAGATAAGATAAGATAAGATAAGATAAGATAAGATAAGATAAGATAAGATAAGATAAGATAAGATAAGATAAGATAAGATAAGATAAGATAAGATAAGATAAGATAAGATAAGATAAGATAAGATAAGATAAGATAAGATAAGATAAGATAAGATAAGATAAGATAAGATAAGATAAGATAAGATAAGATAAGATAAGATAAGATAAGATAAGATAAGATAAGATAAGATAAGATAAGATAAGATAAGATAAGATAAGATAAGATAAGATAAGATAAGATAAGATAAGATAAGATAAGATAAGATAAGATAAGATAAGATAAGATAAGATAAGATAAGATAAGATAAGATAAGATAAGATAAGATAAGATAAGATAAGATAAGATAAGATAAGATAAGATAAGATAAGATAAGATAAGATAAGATAAGATAAGATAAGATAAGATAAGATAAGATAAGATAAGATAAGATAAGATAAGATAAGATAAGATAAGATAAGATAAGATAAGATAAGATAAGATAAGATAAGATAAGATAAGATAAGATAAGATAAGATAAGATAAGATAAGATAAGATAAGATAAGATAAGATAAGATAAGATAAGATAAGATAAGATAAGATAAGATAAGATAAGATAAGATAAGATAAGATAAGATAAGATAAGATAAGATAAGATAAGATAAGATAAGATAAGATAAGATAAGATAAGATAAGATAAGATAAGATAAGATAAGATAAGATAAGATAAGATAAGATAAGATAAGATAAGATAAGATAAGATAAGATAAGATAAGATAAGATAAGATAAGATAAGATAAGATAAGATAAGATAAGATAAGATAAGATAAGATAAGATAAGATAAGATAAGATAAGATAAGATAAGATAAGATAAGATAAGATAAGATAAGATAAGATAATATAAGATAAGATAAGATAAGATAAGATAAGATAAGATAAGATAAGATAAGATAAGATAAGATAAGATAAGATAAGATAAGATAAGATAAGATAAGATAAGATAAGATAAGATAAGATAAGATAAGATAAGATAAGTTCTTTATTTTTTCAATTTTCTTATAAGTACAATATTTCATAATAAAAGATATACAAAGCATGGCTTTATAAGCCGTCTGCCGGAAAAAAAACTAATTAAATAAAAAAAACAAAAAATACAATATTTGAGTAAAACGAGAGAATATTTCACAAAATAAGTTTCATAGTTAAAAATATGTAAATAGAAGAAGACAAATTTTTTTTTTAAATTATTATTTTCATAATGTGACTTTTAGTTTAGTCAAAAAAAAAAAGAATCATTGAACCATATGGAATAGTGTTCATCCTTAAAGTATATTTTAAATTAAAGAAAATTATTGGTAATGGGCTTTTAGTTTAGCTAAAACAGATAATGATTTCTAAGTGAGAAAAAAAAAATCAAACAAAAAATAGGAAAAAGAACCGCATATTTCTCAAGTTTTTTTTTTTTTTTTAAATAAATTTTAAGGTCTTTTAGTTTGATTAAAAGGAAAAAAAGGAGAAGATACAATCACTTTAACATCTTGTTACAACTCAAAACAAATTCAAACACTCGTTTCGATATTTTCTTCCATGTGAGACATAGCGTATAAGAGGCTTCCAGCCACGATCTCCGTTTAGTACAACGACACATTCCTCTTGGGAAAGAAAACTAGAATAAAAGTAGAGCCTTCGGATTTCTTGTAATATTGGACAAAGTGCTAAAAAATTAAAACATCTTCGTTTTGACCAAGGTTGCAAAGGGAACACACAGTGTTTAAGTCTTTTCTATGTGGTCTATAATTCAAATCGAGCATTTCCGTTCTGATCTTGAAGAGCAAGCTCATTTCCGAAACTGTAAACTCTTCTCTAAAATAGTTTCCTTCACCAAGTTTCAGATTAAGTTTTTTTGTTTTTCCAAATTCATTTTTATTAATTCATTCTTAAGACTAACTTAAAGCTAGACAAAAATTCATAAAACTAGCCTAATTATCCATAACTTGCAACTAACTTACTGGTCCCATACGGACACTCTAAGTTAAACAATAATACTTAATTCTAATGCCTTTCGGCCCTAAGATCTATTTAACTTCAATTCAATTTTATTTATTTTTGTATTTATTAGAAAATTTGAAAAAAAAAACGAATATTAATATCCTTTTTTTATTTTTACTTAAAACTACTTAAAATAAGGTCCTTAATATAAAACTTAAAGCTAACTAAAACTACCTATTCTACCTATAAACTACTTAAAACTAGAACAACCACAGCAGCAAATCTAACTATCTAACATTTTATGTTTTTCATTTTTTTTTCCTTATTTCTTGTTTTTTTTTTTTTTTTATTTTTTTTGTTTTTTTTTTTTTTTATTTATTATTATTATAATTTTTGTTCTTCTTTTTTTTTGTGTCAATTTTTTTTTTGGTGCCACCATGCCTATTCTACTTAAAACTAAACCCCAAAACTATAAAACAAGTATGTAAGCCGGCCAAGGCTTAAAACCCCATCCCGACTACTCACTATCAAGTGCCGATTGAAGCCACCAAAATTGGCTCTCCTGCTTCACCCTATCAGTTCGGTCCCGTTCGGACACAGCCCTACTGAACCGAAGGAGCTCTGCTCCGTGGTGTGCCATGATGTCCCGATTGTACAGGAGTCGCCTATCCACGGTTCGTCGTCTGACGTGGTAGATTAACGGAACTGCCAATACTCAATACAATACTCGTTGTTCGGATAGAACGCCCCGAAAATTAAATTGTTGGTCGAAGACATAGCTCTTGCAATGTGACCTCGAACGAGTTTCATCACGAAATTGTCAATTCTGTTGATTCGAGCCCCGTTGTATAGGACCTCGTTGGAATAGTAATGCACGAAAAAAGATTCGGCTGTTCGATATAAGCCGGTACAGCGTCGTAAACACTGTCGCTCGAACACCCGAAACCTCTCCATTTGGGAAGGGGCCACGTTGAACCACACAGGACAACCATAAACGATCATCGGCCGTATGAGGGCCATGTAGCAAATTACCTTCACTCTGGGGTCAAGCCGACTGCTAAAAAACAGCCGTTTCGTCAGAGCGAAGGCTCCTCTGGCCCTGGTCAGAGCAGCATTTATATGTCTGTCGAAATATAAATACTGATCTAACCAGATACCGAGGTACTTCACTACACTTTTGCTCGCCAAAGGCTGCCCGTGAAGATCAACGATGACCATCTTGCGCCAATTCTTGCACGTATACCTCGTGGCCCTAGCCAACGGAGTCCGGAACAGAATTGTCTCCGACTTCTGGACATTTATTTTCAGTTTCCAGTCGTCGCAATATCGCTGAATCTTGTCGAAATCACGCTGCAAGAGAATTCTAATAACCTCAACCTTTCGGGCCGTTCTGTACGCAATAAGATCGTCGGCGAGTTAAGAAACGCATTTTACATTCAAATTAAATTGGGAAACAGAACCAATTAGTATACTTTGGAGTCACACTTAATGTTGACTCACTAATGAAAATATGTTTTCAAATATCTATGTTCTCAAATTTCAATTACACAAAACAGATTTTTAATGTTCGTAAGAACTGATTAATATGAGTAACGGCATGAATAAGATGTCTTTGTTTAAGAAGTATAAATAGGGCACAAATAGGTGCAATAAGTTGATGTTAATTCTGATACTCGAAGTGTATAGTTTAGGTTAAGCTTGAATAAAGTTTTTTAAAACCTAAACAAAAGCGTCAGCTTCCTAATTGGCGACCGTGACAGGACAGGTATTCTTTAAACCTGAAAATAAAAAGTAAGGTTGAATATCTGCCGTAACGCGTTAAGTGCGTGAGTGAAAAAATAGTAACCAAAACTTGAAAGCAAATAAGTATCCTTATTAAAGGGAGAAAAAAATTATTGAAGAAACGGAGTTCTGCATAAAAAATAATTCGTGAAAGAAATATTTCAAATTGTGCGAATGCTAGAAATAAATTGCGCGTTAATAAATGATTCTTGTTTAAGAAATATTTAATTAGTGTCTTTAATGTCGGATTTAAAACCCTCGGGAGAACCCTCGGGATAATTGATAAAAAATTGAACGACAAACGATTAAGTGAAAAATTCCTAAGAATTAGAGCCCTCTTTGACAAAGTCCACGAAGAGGATGTGAAAAATAATAATATTTCAAAAGAAGGGCAATAAATTTAAAATCGAAAATTAGACCTTTCAAAAAAAAAATTTAAAAGGAAAAACTAAGTGGACAATACCATAAGAAAACAATAAAAGTGAGAGTATTCAAAACTCAAGTAACCCAAAAGAAGGTGAAGAAAAACAAGGAAGTGAAAATAAAAAATAAAAAAATTAATTTCAAGGAAAATTAATTAATGAAACATTTGAAAGGGAGCTAATAAAGAGAAACAGCAGGACGAGTCGGTGATCAGCATTCCAAGAAGTCGGTGATCAGCATTCCAGGATATATTTATATGTATGAGTAAGAAATTATTTTAAATAAAATAACAGTTTTAATTTTAACCCTAAATAGTGAAAATTTAACTCAATGTAAAATTTAATAAGTATTACTTGAACTTATATTTCGAAAAGTTATTTAACCAAAAGAAAGACATCCTGGACGATTTTATTGAAATTTTCAAGACCTTGACGATAGAAACAAAAATGACTACAGAAACTGAGAATTTAGTAGCTAGGTTAGTAGCTAGCAATACAGCTACTTTGCAGGCAGAGATAGCTTCATTAAAGGCTTCTCTTGAATCATTAACCAATACAAATTTAGTTACAGATTATAAAACACAAACGATAATAGAATCAATTAATTGCAATGAATCTTTAGATGTTATAAAATCATTGCCGGATTTTTCAGGTATAAACCCAAATTCATATGTTAGTTGGCGAGAAGCTGCTAATAATTCTATGTCCCTTTACGCTAGAGGAAGCAGAAAATATTTTGCTGCCCTCACAATTTTAAGAAACAAAATTACAAACAATGCTAATGATATTTTGACGAACCATGGAACAGTTCTTAATTTGGATGCAATAATCTCAAGATTAGATTTCGCATTTGCGGATAAAAGACCAGCTCATATCATAGAGCAGGAGATGAGCATATTAAGACAAGGTAACTTGTCAATAATAGATTTCTATAATGAGGTCAATAAGAAATTGACACTTCTAATAAATAAAACTATAATGACACATGGGAATGACTCTGCATTAACAAAAGAATTGAATTGAATGAATAGGAAGAATGCTCTACGAATTTTTATGACCGGCCTGAATGGTCAGTTATCTAACATAATGTTTTCGATCTCACCGGAAGATTTACCCTCAGCTTTAGCGAAAGCGCAAGAGTTAGAGTCAAATAATATGAGAGCAAACTTCGCTCTTCAATTTAATCGAAGCAATAATTTGATTCAACATCCGCGAAATAATTCAAATAACAATTTACGATTTCCTACACGGATTCAAAATCATCAAAGACCACAGCCTAAACCTGAGCCCATGGAAATAGATAATTCAACAAGTGAAAATAGAAAGGGTAAACAATTTAAACGAAAATGCTTTTTTAGAAGAGCGCCAGAATTGCCCTATATATATAGAAACGGGCCGAACAGAAAATTAAAAATACTAATAGACACAGGTGCTACATGTTGTTATTGTAGACCTAATTGCTTGAACGATCGACAGAAGTTAGTAATAAACAAAAAAGTCAGGACAATAAATGGTGATACAGTGATCACACATTTTTACGAAGTATACATATTTGATAGATATGTCAGATTTTATGAAATAAATAATAAATTAGACGCAGATTTATTAATAGGGTTCAATTTATTAAGAAGCGCAAATGTAAAATTAGATTTTGAAAGTAAAACGTTGCATTACGGAAATAAATGTGAAAAAATTTACATTCCAGAAGAAGAGTGTAATAAAATTATAGAAGTTAGAGGAAATGAAAATGTTAATTATGAACAATTAACAAATGAAATAAAAGAAAAAATAAAAAGATTACACACGAATATTGATTTGAATTTACCGTTCAGAACGGATGTAAAAGCGGAAATCCGAACAACCGTCGAAACCCCTATATGGAGTAGACAGTACCCTTATCCGCTATCCGCTAATAGTTTTATTAACAAGGAAGTTAATAGAATGATGAGAGATGGGATAATACGACCATCAAAAAGTCCATACAATTCACCTGTTTGGGTAGTACCAAAAAAAGGAATGAATGAGGATGGGACACAGAAAAGTAGAATGGTAATAGATTTCAAAAAATTAAATGAAAAAACGATATCAGACAAATATCCGATACCAGAGTCAAGTGTAATTTTATCAAATTTAGGGAAAGCTAGATTTTTCTCTACAATAGATTTGGAATCAGGATTCCACCAAATACAAATGAAACCAGAAGATATTGAAAAAACTTCATTCGCAGTAAACAATGGCAAATATGAATTTTTAAGAATGCCATTTGGTTTAAAAAATGCTCCTAGCATATTTCAGAGAGCAATGGATGATATATTGCGAGAACATGTAGGTAAAATATGCCATGTTTATATAGATGATATTATAGTTTATTCAGAAACTATAGATAAACATATACAGGACTTAGATACGATAATTAAAGTTTTGAAGGAATCACATATGAAAATATCTTTGGAAAAATCTACATTTTTCCAAAAACAAGTAGAATTTTTGGGATATATGGTAGGTCATAACGTAATAAAAACACATCCAAAAAAGATTGAAGCAATAAGTAAATTTCCAGAACCAACAACGTTGAGACAACTTAGGAGTTTTCTAGGATTAACAGGATTTTATAGAAGATTTATAAAAGATTATGCAAAAATTGCTAAACCACTGACAATTAATTTAAAAGGAGAAAATGGAAGAGTTTCCAAGTTCGTTTCGCAAAAAACAGATATTAAACTCGATGATAAAGGAGTAAAAGCTTTTATACAATTAAAGAATCATTTAATTAATGAAATAGTTTTGACACAACCGAATTTTAATAAAAAATTTGTCTTAACGACAGACGCCTCAAATGACGCGATTGGTGGAGTTTTATCTCAAGAAGATAAACCGATTACGTTTATATCGAGAACTTTAAATGATACAGAAAGGAATTATGCGACAAATGAAAAAGAACTTTATGCCATAGTATGGGCATTAAAGAATTTAAGAAATTATTTATATGGTGTTACAGATTTAGAAATACATACAGATCATCAACCCTTAACATATGCAGTTTCTACACGAAATCCGAATGCAAAAATGAAAAGATGGCATTCCATAATTGAGGAGTACGCTCCAAAAATAATATATAAACCAGGCAAAACAAACGTAGTTGCTGATGCTTTATCACGACAGAATATTAATCATTTATCAGATAGTTCCTCCACGGAAAATACAATTCATTCTGCAGAAAGTAGTGATAATACTGAAATCAAGGAAACATCAAAACCTTTAAATCAATTTAAACAACAATTATTGCTTATGAAAAACGATAATACAATTCACGATAGAATTGTTACTTTTGGAAGGACTAGACATATAATAGAATATGATACAGTAGACAATTTAATTGGTGTATTAAGAGAATATTTACAACCGGGAGTTGTAGCAATACATTGCACTATAGAAGATCTTTATGACATAAAGTCAAAATTAATAGAAACTTTCAATAATAAATTCCTTTATACTAAACTATTCCCAATTGACATAAATAGAGAAGACGATCAGGCAAATATAGTAAGAGATACTCATAACAGAGCACATAGAAACTTCCATGAGAATTTAAAGCAAATATATAAAACATATTATTGGCCACAAATGACCAAACAATTTAAGGAATTTGTAAGAAATTGTGAAATTTGTAATAAAAATAAATATGATCGGCACCCACAGAGAATCCCAATTGGAGAGGCTCCAATTCCTAAGAAGGAGGGGGAACAACTTCACGTTGACCTTTTTTTCGCTCAAAATTTAAAATTTATGACTTGTATAGATGCCTATTCAAAGTTTTTAGTCATTAAATCAATTGAAGATAAGACAAAATTAGATGAGAAAATTTTAGATATTATTCAAACTTTTCCGGAAGTCAAATGCATAACGATAGATAATGAACCAGGTTTTACATCAATTCAGTTTAAAAATTTAATGGATCGAATGAATATTAGAATTTTTTACTGTGATCCGAAGCATAGTTTAACAAATGGACAGGTAGAAAGAGTTCATTCAACTTTGATAGAAATAGCAAGATTTATAAAACAGGAATTTCAGTTAATAGACGATTTAGAATCTATATATAGAGCTGCTCAACAATATAACAAATCAATACATTCAGTTACAAAGGAAAAACCATATGAGGTTTTATACAACAAAATAAAACATGAAGATTTAAGTACGAAATTACAAGAAACTCAAAAGAAAATGTTAAATTACCATAATAAGAAAAGGAAACCTAAGGATTATAAACCAAAAGAAATTATATATGAAAAAATAATAGGATGTAGAAATAAGTTAACACCAAGATATAAGAAACAAAGAGTAAAGTTAGATTTAGGACGAAAAGTTCGAATTGAAAAAAGAAATAGAATAGTACACAAAGATAACATTAAAACATAATTTGTATTTTCAGAAAAATGATTTTCTTAATATTATTAACGATAGTACGATTGACAACATCTGAAATTATTGACTACACAAGAGAGAATTATCTATTGATAGAAAATGGCGATGCAGCGCTTTATACAAATTACGATACTATTTTTCATGTAACACATTTAACATATTTTGAAAAAATAATTGAGCAAGCAACAGCGGAAATAGATAGAAATTTATACTTTAATTTAGAACCACGTAACCAAGACGATGCTAATCTTGATCTTAATAAAGATACCGATATGACTATAATAAAAACCCTTTTAGCACAATTAAGAATAACCAACAGGTACAAAAGAGGTATAAACGAAATAGGAAAAATCTGGAAATGGATTTCAGGATCTCCAGATCATGATGATCTTGTCCTTACAGAAAATAAATTAAATGAGCTTGTAACCAGTAATAATAAACAGTTCGTAACAAATTCCGAAATTTTTGATGCAATTGAAAGATTGTCTGAATCTTTACACGAAATACAAAATGATGCTCAGTTAAAATTAGCAAGAGAACGTAATAAATTAATTATAATGGAATTACAAAATTTAATTCAAACTATCGCGTTAGCTAAATCAGGGATACTTAATCCAGCTATACTAAATTTACAGGATATCAAAAAGATAACACAACATGAACATGGTAGTATGACTATAACAGACCTTATGGACGTTTCTAAATTTAAAATATTACAAAATAATGAAGTAATAGTAGTACTTATAAAATACCCAATAATTAATAAAAATTGCAAACTGTTTGAAACAAGGGCCATAAGCCAAAACGATGGAAAATTGGTAATAAACAAGGAAATTGCTAAATGTTTAAATGAATTCATAAATGTTGAAGATTGTAAAAAAGAATTAAGATTTAATTTTTGTAAACTTTCGAAAAATGATTCATGTTTGTCAAATATACTTAATAATAAGAATGCCACATGTAATAAAATAAAGGAAAAGAATTTAGATTTAGAAATTATAAAAGATGGTTCAATTCTTGTAACCGGAAAACATACCATCAATAATACTATTGTAAATGGAACATACTTAATCAATTTTGAAAATACTACCATCATTGATGGAAAATTATATGAAAACCCAACATTTGTAATACAAAACTATTTAAAGACATATACTATTGATAAATTTGAAATTAAAGAATATTTTGAATCATATAATGAAAATTTAAAATTTGATAATATTAATATAATACAATCTATGAAAGATGAAATTGTCAATAGCCCAGTTATGTCATCATTTATACTCATATTTATAATTATAATTATTGCAATATGTTTCATGTATTATTTAAAAATTAAATCATCATATGAATCACGTCTACGTCATAGAGAAGAAGTCAAGTTCAACAAATTGCTAAAACGTGTCGAGATATTGACAGCAGAAGCGGGACGTTCTACTCTTAAGAAGGAGGGGAGTTAAGAAACGCATTTTACATTCAAATTAAATTGGGAAACAGAACCAATTAGTATACTTTGGAGTCACACTTAATGTTGACTCACTAATGAAAATATGTTTTCAAATATCTATGTTCTCAAATTTCAATTACACAAAACAGATTTGTAATGTTCGTAAGAACTGATTAATATGAGTAACGGCATGAATAAGATGTCTTTGTTTAAGAAGTATAAATAGGGCACAAATAGGTGCAATAAGTTGATGTTAATTCTGATACTCGAAGTGTATAGTTTAGGTTAAGCTTGAATAAAGTTTTTTAAAACCTAAACAAAAGCGTCAGCTTCCTAATTGGCGTACGCAATTGCCTTTGTAAGACTACCTATCAGATCGCTGGTGTAAATGCTGAAGAGAATCGGCGAATTCACCGCTCCCTGTTGAAGACCATTTTTAAGTAAGAATGTTGTGGTAGAAGTTACATTGCCACTTTTGACAACAAACTTTCTGCCGTTAAGCATATCATAAAGTATATACAACAATGGCTTGCTTATGCCAAGCCTGCTCAGTTTTAGGTAAAGACCCTCTAACCATACGGTGTCAAAGGCCTTTTCCAAATCAACCAGAACAGCACCTGTACATTGTTGTTTTGCTTTATTCCATTGGATATCAGAAACGAGTTTAGACGCAGCATGAATTGTGTCATGACCCGCCTTGAACCCGAACTGTTTATCCGGAATTATTTTGTTGTCCGCAGCCCACTTAGTCAGAGCCCTATTAATGATTTTCTCGAAAACTTTGCTGATGCTCGGAAGAAGACTTATCGACCGAAGATTTGACGGGTTGGAGTTGTCCTTTCCCTTTTTCGGGAGAGGATGAACCACAGCGGTCTTCCAATGCACTGGATAATATGCATTATTCAGTGCATTATTGAAGAGTGTGTAGTAAATGTCAATTGCCTCCATCGGTAAATGCCTTAGTACAACGTTGGATATACCATCGACACCTGCTGACTTTTTATTTTTTATTGAGTTGAAGATGAGCTGAAGCTCAACCTTCGTCACTAACAAGGGATTTGGTCCCGTTTGCTCGGCGATTATGGCATTTGCCAAGGAATCGTCATCGAACCGCATAAAACCGCGGTTCTCAGATCGCCAATGTGTCATATCATTTCGAAGGTAAAAGTGATTAAGTAGGGCTCTGTTTTCCAGGTCGTGGTTGGGGCGAATGCTAACATTCACCTTGTACACTTGCTGGAAAGCAGCTCCCACCACCTCCACTTTTTCCTTCGGATCTTCAATTATGTAAAAGTCATCGTCAAAGATGGCTTCTTCTGGATCTATTTGCGCTGTCCTGAGTACGTCCCTGTTCTCTTCAGTTCTTTGGAGTTTCAGACACGGAAGATCATTATCGTTCTTTTTTCTGAATATCTTGTTGATTTTAGGGAACATACTAGGGTCACTGGAATTAACTGACCGGATCTTACGGTCCCAGTACTTGTTAATTGATAACCTGTAGTTCTCCTTAATCAACAGATTGACATTTTTTTATTGACGACTTCAGTGTCCTAACCTCCAAGTCGTGTGGGTCTGTAAGTCGTCTGAACTGGTTTTTGAGTCTTGTCAGTAAGCCACTCTTGTGCCTACGTAGTGTGTCAATAGTAGCGTTTCTGTAAGCGTCCATTTGGTCCCGTTCTTTGTACTTTGGTATTGTCCGTTCCATCGTTGGTTTTATTGTTTCGTCCATCTATTGTAAATGTTGGTCAATTTCTGTATTTGTCAGGTTTCTGTTGTTTGGTGGGGCTATGTCACTCTAACGAAGTTCTCTCGCTAGGGCGTTGGTGAAACGAGGCCAGCGCATCTTACTGTAATTGTAAGAATGCGTTGCAACGTATTCCTCCAACTCCACACGCTCGTTCGGAATCTGCATTACAGCAGCTAGTCCGCAGTGATCACTGTCGTACTCGACTGTCTGTAAGCAGTTTCGAGGGTGATTACCCACTTTGTCTGTAACTGTCAGTCTTGTGTCGTACAGCAAAAGATCCAGAAAGGAGCCGCTTCTTGGATACGATGGCTTTTCAGTAGCCAGCAGGTCGACGCCATATTCAACGCTGTAAAGATTCATCAAATTAAAAAGATGGTTACCTCTGGGATTACTATGTTGATTTCCCCAATCTTCATGTTTTGCGTTCAAATCACCGGCCAAGATGAAATAGTTTTCTTCCAAGCTCAGTTTAAGTTTCCTAAAAAGAATCTCGAGTTCTGAAGCAAAGTAAGTAACCTGCGGAGCTCCAGCCGCATAAGCCGCAATCATATACATCCGCTTCCCTTGAGTTAGAGAGATGCATACAACGCAAACTTCTAGCGTCTTGAGCTTTCGCAATTCATTGTTGTATATGACTTTATAATTAATGCCTTTTCGCATAAAGAGAGCGACACCGCCCCCTTGAGTGGAGTCGGGCCGGTCTCTTCTTACGATATTGTAATTTTTATGAGTCAATTTGTGTTTGTGGTTTAGCTTAGTTTCGCTAGCCATAAACACATCGGGACTGTAGTCTTTCAACAATTGGAACATATTGGCTCTTCGTTCAATCCTAATCAGTGAATTTACATTCACAACTAGGACTTTTAGGCGCGTCTCCGGCAGCGCGCCCATTATGGTCTAAATTGCGCCAGGCCAGGCAACAAAGAGTAGAGATGATCTACCCTTTTGCCTTGCTCCTTTATCTGACTTTGCAGTCCTGTTAGTTGACCTTGAATGCTCAACAACAAGGCTACAATGTCAGGCTGCACCTCTGGTGCCTTAGGCACAGGGTCCTTTGGGGCAACCGTTGGTGGAGCCTTTCTCGTATTCCCATTCCCTGACACCATTTGGGCGTAGGAAAATTTGGGATCCACGAATTTTTGTATTGGAGCCTGTCGAACTGTTCGACTTCTTTCGGCTTTTTTACTGGCCTGTTTTTGTTTCATTTATTGGACCTTAGGGCAACCCCTATAGCTAGCCGGGTGCCCTTGGTTTCCACAAAGGACACACTTGAGCTGGGTTAAATCCTCAACCCGCCCATTCCCCAGCTTGCATTCTCCTTCGATGTGGGTTTCTGAGCACCTGACACAGCGCAACTGCATATTGCAGTTGGCTTTGGCATGGCCAAACCTCTGGCACTTCGTACATTGCAAAATGTCGTCGTGCCTTTTTAATTTATCCCAGGGTACGGATTGATAGTCGAGGCGGTCGATTTTCCTCACACTCTCAAAACTACTTTGGGGCGATAATGTTACGAGGAACATTGGCAGCCTGTAACCCCCTCGTCTGGACTTCACCGTGGTGAAAGGCTTGACCCCGATAAAATCGAGACCGTCAGTGGCTTTTTCACGGAGCTCTTTTAAGAGCACCTCCGGTTCCGTGCAGGAACTTATGCCCTTCAGGAGGACCGTCTGAAATTTTTCACTTTTAGGCGTGAAGCTGAAGAACTCAGCTGTGGCCTCTTTTAGTAACCCTTTTACTAAGTTGTATTCGGCCAGTGAGAAGCACTGGACCGAATAATTCTTTTCTTTTTCGTTTAGGATTTTAACGAAAAAATAGCCCTTAGTGGCCGACTTACATACCTGTTTTATGTCGTCCAGGTCAACTCTATGGGTCCTTATTTGTGGTATTTTTTCTTTCTTGGCCTGTGGTTGTTTCTGGTGTTGCTGCTGCTGTTTCTGCTGCTGTTTCTGCTGCTGTTGCTGCTGCTGCTTCTGTTGCTGTTGTTGATGTTGCTGCTGCTGCTGCTGCTGCTGTTTCTGCTGCTCCTGCTGCCTTGGTTGTAGCTGTTGTTGTTGCTGTTGTTTGGCCTTAGCCGAGTCGATGGGCCTTCGGACATTGGGCCTGTCACTGCTGATGGCCTCTTTTTATTTTGCTCCGCTCCTGTGTTTTTGGGAGCGGGCTTGGGTTGTGGCTGTTTTTGCTGCTACGGTTGTTGTTGCTGTTCTTTTTGCTGCTGTTGTTTTTGGGCTGCGTCTTGCTTTCGGCGCGCCTCTTGTTTCAGCTTTAGCTGACTGAGGAGGGGCTCTATTTCCTGCTTGAGCTTGTTGAGGCTTTGCTCGAACTGACTGATGGCTGCCTGTTTGGCTTGCAGGGCCTGCACCAGTTCTGTTTCTTGGAGGTCCGCCTCTACCTCCTGAGCCTTCCTTGTCGGCGGGACTGGCTCTGGCTCCGAAAGGATTAAATCCCTATTCGTAGGCCTGAAGAGCCCCTCTCCACCTTCGGAAATGTATTCCATTTTCTCAGACTCGGCGTAGTCTGAGAACTCACTTTCAGTGGTAAAGCCCCCTTTACCACTCTCTTCCATTTTTTTTATTAGCCTGCCGCTTAGCCGAATTGGTTCTTTCAACCTTATTTGGGCTTCTTTTTTAAATTTTCTTTTTTAGTTTCTGGCCGTTGACTGGTCAGATGCCTGACCTGATGTTGTTGCGGTCGTTTGCGGTACCGCTGGTGGTACCACCGTAAGATCGCCTGATTTGTTGGCAGAGGTATCTTTCGATACCCCTGCTTTCCTCTCCTTCTCCATCTGCTTCTCTTCTCAATCAATAAAATCCACTATTTCACGATTGTGGAAAAAAGCATAAATATTTTTCGTAGACTCAGCCCGGGACTCGAACCCACGATCTCTGGCTTCGTCTTCGGATGCCACCTCCACTAGGCTACGATTAGTTAATGAAAACTGTGGCAAACTGCCTTGTTTAACCACTAAAACCTTACAAATGCAAGTTTATTTTTTAATTAAAAGTCAACTACTTATCACTTCCAAACACTTGTTTTCACTTTGAAAGTCAAAGAACGACTGGATTAAGTTATCTGTATATATTCCTGGATGTTGATGCAATCCCTCGCGCTACACAAAGCCTGTACATCGAGTCATCTATAACAGAGATACATTCATATAATGCATTTTTTAATGCTTCCACATTGTCCACTGGCAATGATATTGAAAGGTTATGTGCTACAGCAAGATCATACCAGTTTTTGACAGGACTATATCCACAACTAAAACAAATTTTAAGGAGTCTTTTTTGCCAGTTTTGGTCGGACCGCTTCATAACTTTGATCATAAAATCGGCGTTAGCCTTTAAGTTTTTCAAAGCACATTTGAGGTAAGCCTGACTCTAGGTGGATAGCATAATTAGGAGTGTTGATAGGTAACCTAAAAATTCGCTTGAAAAAATACCTCTGTATATTTTCCATATCCTCCAACTGTTCGAAACCATATACTTCATTACCATAGCAAAAACAAGTATTTAGTAATATCCCCGAACTGAACTCCCCCAGGTATACTGTATTCCTACGTGATTTAATTCCTTATGTTTTTTATGTATAATGTCTTCTAGTGCAATTAAATCGTAAACATCTTCTAAGAATGTATGAGTTCTGATTAAAATTTGGTTGTTGTGGTGCGTTTTCCAATACGTTTGGAATTCTAAAAATAGTTTGTCGTTGTTACAATATAAAAAGTTTTTATGGTTAAGCCTAGTACGCTGCTGATGCGAAACGAAAATTCCCATACAAAAATGACATGACGAAATCATAAACGAAAAATTCAGTACGCTGCTGAACGACGAAATGTGTCATTTTAGTGGATAGCTGTACTAGATTTCTTAGTACAATTTTCCACTCTTTTCGTTCTCAATTTAATTGCCCGGCATATTAATTGCTTTCTAAATTTTGACGTTTAATTTTTGTAATGAAAAAAAATTGTTTACTCGTGACTTTCGGTGTTTTGACTTTCATTTATAATTGATTTAAAATTTAAAATAAAATGGATTTGTCTAATGTGTTCCAACAATACATTTCTGAATCGGAAACTCAGAATGTTGAAGATGTTATTGGTGATGTGCAAGAAGTGATGAAGACGAGCAGTGAACTTCAACTTCCAAAAAATAAACCGAAGAAAAAAAAATTGATTTCTCTTCGTTGGTCGAAGCCAGTGAAGCTATTTGGAAGGCTTCACAAAAATAATTCAGCCATTGCGAGCCTCTGGAGTAATATAGCTGCAGAAATGAAAAAACCATGTACTAACTGCTCAACAAAATGTTAATAAATAGAATTCTTTTTCACTTTTGTTTACCAGCAGCTGACTGTCAGAACTTTTCAATTGTTTTTGATAGCTGACAGAACTCTCCACAAATATTTTTCCACTGTGGCTTTCGTTTTCATTTTGCTCTGCACTTGGAGACCGCCGAAAAAATTCGTTTCACTTCAGCTGCGTACTAGGCTTTAATATCAATTTCTGATATGATTTTTTCAAAATCTCATTCCTTGAATTTTTTTCCTAACTATTTTTATTCTTCTTTTATTAAAAAGGAAGGTTATGATTTCCTCATTTTGTATTCCTATTTCCATGATAATTTTTCGAATAGATATATTTAAGCTTTGTTCGGTAATTGGAATTAGATTTGAACTATCTGACTCATTTGAGTGTTGTGTAGAAGCGAGTTCTAAAATGTTTAATACATTTTCGAAATTTGTATTAATCTTTGTACTAACTCTGTTTTTCTCGTGAATTTTGGTGATGTCCTGTGAACTTGTTTTATCTATTCTTATTCTTGATAGCGCGTCAGCTACCTTATTTTCTTTTCCTGCGATGTGTTCGATTTGAAAATCGTATTCCTTCAATTTTATCTTCCATATTTGAAGTTTAGAGTTTGGTTTTTTTAAGTTATGCAACCATGCTAATGGTCGATGATCAGTTCGTATTTTAAAATGTCTACCGTATAAGTACTGGCGGAATTGTTTGGTTGCCCAAACAATGGCTTAAAGTTCTTTTTCTATAACCGAATAATTGGATTCATGTTTGTTTAAAGTTCTGGACGCGAAGCATAATGCAGTGGCTACAAGCCATAACAGCTTAAGTCGATTTTTTCAACTTTTCAGGAGAGCAGTTTTAAGTTTTAAAAATTTGAATGGAATAGGAAAATTACAATTTTTAAGTTTTTTAAATGCAAAAATAAAGAAAAAATTCTCCTTTATCGTATGTCAAAAGCAAATAATGTGTTCGACTTTTTGCTAAGGATTTATTTAAGAAACAAATACTTAAGTCGTTATGGCTTATTGCGAATTAAAAAAAAACATGTAACCTATCTTCGGTTAGGTTGTTTTGGTATATTTATTTTTTTAAAAATAATTTCTTAAATCGAGTTAGGTTGTTATGGCATGTTCAATTTATAAGATTATTTTTAACTTCCCATAGGAAGTTATTGTAATGGGTCCGATTTGTCAAATTGAAAATTTTGACATTTCTCGACGTTTCAAGGTCCCTAGAGTCGAAATAAAAGATTTTTAGAAAGATGTCTGTGCGTGCGTGTGTAGGTACGTCCGTACGTCCGTACGTCCGTATGTCCGTACGTTCGCGACGTTTTTTTCGTTGTCCATAGCTCAAGAACCAGAAGAGGTATCGACTTCAAATAAATTTTGTTATACAGATAATAAGGCAGAAAGATGCAGAAAGGGCTCTCAAGAAAATTGAGTGGGTGGTTTTTTTTACCATAGCAGTTTAAAAAAAAGGTGAAAATTTTGGTTAACCCTTAATATCTTACGAACCAAAAATGCTGGAGACTTGAATTAAATTTTATATAATATATTGTAACGTGATACCAAACAAGTATATTTTTTGAAAAAAATCCAGTTAACAGTTTTTTTTATAAATCAAAAAAACTGAAAAAAAAATTTGTCACCTCGAAAATTTTACGAATACAAAATGATTTTATCTCCAAAACAATTTTGTGCAACGAAAAATAATGTTTTTGACATCTGGTAAAATTTTGAGAAAAATCGAATTGATAGTTTTTTTATAAAAAATAAAAACCTAAAAAAAACATTACTCAAAGTTGGTAAAAATTGAATTTCGACTCAAATATCTTTTCAAAACTTTGAGATATTGGCTTAAAACTACTTTTATCTTTCAAAAAATATCGTTGTCAACATTCAGTAAAATTTTGAAAAAAATCGAATTGATAGTTTTCTTACAAAAAATAAAATCTTAAAAGTAAATTTAACAAAAGTTGGTAAAAATTGATTTTCGACTCAAATATCTTTTCAAAAATTTTGAGATTATGGCTTCCAACGAATTTTAACTTATAAGAATTATTGTTTTCAACATTCGGAAAAATTTTGAGAAAAATCGAATTGACAGTTTTTTTTACAAAAAATAAAAACCTAAACAAAAAAATTAATAAAAGTTGGTAAAAATAGATTTTCGACTCAAATATCTTTTTAAAAATTTGAGATATTGGGTTTTTACTACTTTTATCTTTTGAAAAATAATGTTGTCAACATGCAGTAAAATTTTGAGAAAAATCGAATTGAAAGTTTTTTTTACAAAAAATAAAAACTTAAAAGAAAATTTAACAAAAGTTGGTAAAAATTGATTTTCGACGCAAATATCTTTTCAAAACTTTGAGATATTGGCTTTTATCTTTTAAAAAAATTGTTTTCAACATTCAGTAAAATTTTGATAAAAATCTAATTGACAGTTTTTTTACAAAAAATAAAAACCTAACAAAAAATCAATACTAAAATTTGGTAAAAATTTACTTTCGACTCAAATAGCTTTTCAAAAATTAAAAATATTGTCTTCAAACTTTTTTTATTTCACAGAAAATATTGTTTTCGATATTCAGTGGTTTTTTATAAAAATCCAACAGTCCATTTTTTCATAAAAAAATAAAATCTACAAGAAATAGTACGCAAATTTGGTAAAAATTGATGTTCGGTTCTTGATATCTCTCAAATTAATTTAATTCATCTAATTAGTAAAAATTTAAGAAATGCTACTAAAATTGGTAAAAATTTGTTTTTCACTAAAAATCTATTTAACAAAACTAGATTTTCAAACTAAACTATTTCTTTATATGAAAAATATTGTTGGTAATTTTAAAATTTTTAAGAATAATTCAACTGACAACTTTTTTAACCCAACACGAAAACCTACAAACTTTGAAGCAAGACAAATCGACAGACGGGATGGGAAGTTTTCAGTGTGGGTCGCATCCCAGCCTTTTTTTTCTATTTGGATTTAGGTCGTTTTGCCTTCAATAAAATCTTTTATTTAAGTTGTTTATGTTAAGTTAAGCTTCATTTAACCCAATGTTTTGTAAGTTCAGAGATATGAATTTAAAATTATATTCGGTGATTTATAAACAAAGAAGCGTTTTTCTCTTTAACTGGCAGTTTAAATTTGTTTTGTCTTTCGTTTTCAATTAGGTTTTTCTAAGGTCAATTTATCAAATGATAAAATAACTACAAAAATGATAATAAAAAACTTGCCGTACACTGCGGCGAATACTTACTTTCACCTTTAAGGTAGAACGTGTTTTTCTTCTTCATCAATTTTTTTTATGCAAGATATAAGAAAGTAAAACCAATCGAGTCTGAAATGTTTGCTGACTTTTTTTTTCATTGCATGTTAAAGTGACAATTTTTGAAAATATGTTTTCATTACAAAAATAAGCAAATGCATTTATAAAATTTTATAAAAAAGATATACATATGTACAAAAGAAATATTAAAAGAAAAAATAAATTTGTTTTATTAATTTCTATTTTTTTATTTGGGACTCATCGAGCAAATCAGATTTTGTTAAATCGGGATGAATTTTTCGCTCATCAATGCTGTATTTAAGATTATTATAAAAATAATGAAAATCGGGATGTATGTATTGCTTCAAGTCCATTAAATCTTTCTTCTTTTCATTTGAAATGCAAGGTAAATCCATAACATTAGAGATTTGGCTTGCATTCAAAACACCAGCTCCTCTTTTTCCAAATTTTAAAACTTTAAATGGCTCATCTTCATCTAAAGAATATTTAAAAGATACCTCTGTACAGCTTTTGGTATACCGTAACCAGCGAACTGCGTTCCATGAAAATTTACTTCCATCTTCACTTATTCGCTTCCAGGAAAACTTCGATTTGGAGAGTTTAGAAAAATCGAAGAAATCTTCCATTTTCATCTCAAATGCTTGCATCTTGGGACCTACCGAATTCACTAACTGATACCAGTCTCTTGGAATTTCTATTTTTACATTTTATTTTTTTTTCTTCCGCTCGATAAGAGCATGATCACTGTCGCATTCCCTGTGCGAGTTATAAATACTCAACTGTACCTCAAGCAGGAAATAAGAGGAAATAATAAAATAAATAAGATCGCTAATGATCTACAAACATCCTAATAAAGATTACCACAGGTAACAAGATAAAATACATAACAGATATTTTATGATCAACCAATCAAGATAATAATAACAAAACAAGATAAAATAAAATACATAACTGATATCTTATGACCAACCAAATAACAAAATAAGATAAAGATACAAAAAGTAATTAGCCAACACTACCATAAACCCTAAGGACAAGAAAACCAACTCATCAGGATAACGATATAAATAGATTCAACACGGAAGGAGTTTGCGAGTAGTTGCAGAGTAGTATGTAAGAACTATGTATGTAAAAACTATTGAAATATTTTATTTGTTGAAAAGAAAATAAAGTTAACATTTAAAAATATATTTTTTTGAAGTAACCTTTTTTATTTCCGACGGATAAATATAATTGGGGGCTCAACCGGGATAGCTCATTATTAACGTAAAAAGTGAAAGTGAATAAAATAGTCAAATCTGCATAAGTATTTGTAGATACAATTAAGGCTTAAATAAACTTTCAAAGTGAAATTGAAGCTATCAGCCAAATTTGTTTATTAATAGGAGAAAAACAAAGTATCCTGAAATATATCCTGAATAATTTTTCCATAGCATTTAAAATGTCTTTTTGGTTTTTTGATTTAAGTTTTTCTACTGAAGCAAACTTGCTGAACTTGTTGATACAACTTAAATATTTTTGTTGCTATTGGGTAGGGTCCATATGTCCATATGGTAGTGAATATGTGATTCTAAGGGTGTTTCTGTTTTTTCAAATGGTATTTAATAGGGTTTCTTTCTATTTTCAGATTGCTGACATCACAATTATTTATGATTTTAGTTATTTGTGTTTTAAGGTTTGCGTAATAATACTTTCTTTTTTAGGTATAATTTGTCTATTCCTACGTGATTTAGATAAGATAAGATAAGATAAGATAAGATAAGATAAGATAAGATAAGATAAGATAAGATAAGATAAGATAAGATAAGATAAGATAAGATAAGATAAGATAAGATAAGATAAGATAAGATAAGATAAGATAAGATAAGATAAGATAAGATAAGATAAGATAAGATAAGATAAGATAAGATAAGATAAGATAAGATAAGATAAGATAAGATAAGATAAGATAAGATAAGATAAGATAAGATAAGATGAGATAAGATAAGATAAGATAAGATAAGATAAGATAAGATAAGATAAGATAAGATAAGATAAGATAAGATAAGATAAGATAAGATAAGATAAGATAAGATAAGATAAGATAAGATAAGATAAGATAAGATAAGATAAGATAAGATAAGATAAGATAAGATAAGATAAGATAAGATAAGATAAGATAAGATAAGATAAGATAAGATAAGATAAGATAAGATAAGATAAGATAAGATAAGATAAGATAAGATAAGATAAGATAAGATAAGATAAGATAAGATAAGATAAGATAAGATAAGATAAGATAAGATAAGATAAGATAAGATAAGATAAGATAAGATAAGATAAGATAAGATAAGATAAGATAAGATAAGATAAGATAAGATAAGATAAGATAAGATAAGATAAGATAAGATAAGATAAGATAAGATAAGATAAGATAAGATAAGATAAGATAAGATAAGATAAGATAAGATAAGATAAGATAAGATAAGATAAGATAAGATAAGATAAGATAAGATAAGATAAGATAAGATAAGATAAGATAAGATAAGATAAGATAAGATAAGATAAGATAAGATAAGATAAGATAAGATAAGATAAGATAAGATAAGATAAGATAAGATAAGATAAGATAAGATAAGATAAGATAAGATAAGATAAGATAAGATAAGATAAGATAAGATAAGATAAGATAAGATAAGATAAGATAAGATAAGATAAGATAAGATAAGATAAGATAAGATAAGATAAGATAAGATAAGATAAGATAAGATAAGATAAGATAAGATAAGATAAGATAAGATAAGATAAGATAAGATAAGATAAGATAAGATAAGATAAGATAAGATAAGATAAGATAAGATAAGATAAGATAAGATAAGATAAGATAAGATAAGATAAGATAAGATAAGATAAGATAAGATAAGATAAGATAAGATAAGATAAGATAAGATAAGATAAGATAAGATAAGATAAGATAAGATAAGATAAGATAAGATAAGATAAGATAAGATAAGATAAGATAAGATAAGATAAGATAAGATAAGATAAGATAAGATAAGATAAGATAAGATAAGATAAGATAAGATAAGATAAGATAAGATAAGATAAGATAAGATAAGATAAGATAAGATAAGATAAGATAAGATAAGATAAGATAAGATAAGATAAGATAAGATAAGATAAGATAAGATAAGATAAGATAAGATAAGATAAGATAAGATAAGATAAGATAAGATAAGATAAGATAAGATAAGATAAGATAAGATAAGATAAGATAAGATAAGATAAGATAAGATAAGATAAGATAAGATAAGATAAGATAAGATAAGATAAGATAAGATAAGATAAGATAAGATAAGATAAGATAAGATAAGATAAGATAAGATAAGATAAGATAAGATAAGATAAGATAAGATAAGATAAGATAAGATAAGATAAGATAAGATAAGATAAGATAAGATAAGATAAGATAAGATAAGATAAGATAAGATAAGATAAGATAAGATAAGATAAGATAAGATAAGATAAGATAAGATAAGATAAGATAAGATAAGATAAGATAAGATAAGATAAGATAAGATAAGATAAGATAAGATAAGATAAGATAAGATAAGATAAGATAAGATAAGATAAGATAAGATAAGATAAGATAAGATAAGATAAGATAAGATAAGATAAGATAAGATAAGATAAGATAAGATAAGATAAGATAAGATAAGATAAGATAAGATAAGATAAGATAAGATAAGATAAGATAAGATAAGATAAGATAAGATAAGATAAGATAAGATAAGATAAGATAAGATAAGATAAGATAAGATAAGATAAGATAAGATAAGATAAGATAAGATAAGATAAGATAAGATAAGATAAGATAAGATAAGATAAGATAAGATAAGATAAGATAAGATAAGATAAGATAAGATAAGATAAGATAAGATAAGATAAGATAAGATAAGATAAGATAAGATAAGATAAGATAAGATAAGATAAGATAAGATAAGATAAGATAAGATAAGATAAGATAAGATAAGATAAGATAAGATAAGATAAGATAAGATAAGATAAGATAAGATAAGATAAGATAAGATAAGATAAGATAAGATAAGATAAGATAAGATAAGATAAGATAAGATAAGATAAGATAAGATAAGATAAGATAAGATAAGATAAGATAAGATAAGATAAGATAAGATAAGATAAGATAAGATAAGATAAGATAAGATAAGATAAGATAAGATAAGATAAGATAAGATAAGATAAGATAAGATAAGATAAGATAAGATAAGATAAGATAAGATAAGATAAGATAAGATAAGATAAGATAAGATAAGATAAGATAAGATAAGATAAGATAAGATAAGATAAGATAAGATAAGATAAGATAAGATAAGATAAGATAAGATAAGATAAGATAAGATAAGATAAGATAAGATAAGATAAGATAAGATAAGATAAGATAAGATAAGATAAGATAAGATAAGATAAGATAAGATAAGATAAGATAAGATAAGATAAGATAAGATAAGATAAGATAAGATAAGATAAGATAAGATAAGATAAGATAAGATAAGATAAGATAAGATAAGATAAGATAAGATAAGATAAGATAAGATAAGATAAGATAAGATAAGATAAGATAAGATAAGATAAGATAAGATAAGATAAGATAAGATAAGATAAGATAAGATAAGATAAGATAAGATAAGATAAGATAAGATAAGATAAGATAAGATAAGATAAGATAAGATAAGATAAGATAAGATAAGATAAGATAAGATAAGATAAGATAAGATAAGATAAGATAAGATAAGATAAGATAAGATAAGATAAGATAAGATAAGATAAGATAAGATAAGATAAGATAAGATAAGATAAGATAAGATAAGATAAGATAAGATAAGATAAGATAAGATAAGATAAGATAAGATAAGATAAGATAAGATAAGATAAGATAAGATAAGATAAGATAAGATAAGATAAGATAAGATAAGATAAGATAAGATAAGATAAGATAAGATAAGATAAGATAAGATAAGATAAGATAAGATAAGATAAGATAAGATAAGATAAGATAAGATAAGATAAGATAAGATAAGATAAGATAAGATAAGATAAGATAAGATAAGATAAGATAAGATAAGATAAGATAAGATAAGATAAGATAAGATAAGATAAGATAAGATAAGATAAGATAAGATAAGATAAGATAAGATAAGATAAGATAAGATAAGATAAGATAAGATAAGATAAGATAAGATAAGATAAGATAAGATAAGATAAGATAAGATAAGATAAGATAAGATAAGATAAGATAAGATAAGATAAGATAAGATAAGATAAGATAAGATAAGATAAGATAAGATAAGATAAGATAAGATAAGATAAGATAAGATAAGATAAGATAAGATAAGATAAGATAAGATAAGATAAGATAAGATAAGATAAGATAAGATAAGATAAGATAAGATAAGATAAGATAAGATAAGATAAGATAAGATAAGATAAGATAAGATAAGATAAGATAAGATAAGATAAGATAAGATAAGATAAGATAAGATAAGATAAGATAAGATAAGATAAGATAAGATAAGATAAGATAAGATAAGATAAGATAAGATAAGATAAGATAAGATAAGATAAGATAAGATAAGATAAGATAAGATAAGATAAGATAAGATAAGATAAGATAAGATAAGATAAGATAAGATAAGATAAGATAAGATAAGATAAGATAAGATAAGATAAGATAAGATAAGATAAGATAAGATAAGATAAGATAAGATAAGATAAGATAAGATAAGATAAGATAAGATAAGATAAGATAAGATAAGATAAGATAAGATAAGATAAGATAAGATAAGATAAGATAAGATAAGATAAGATAAGATAAGATAAGATAAGATAAGATAAGATAAGATAAGATAAGATAAGATAAGATAAGATAAGATAAGATAAGATAAGATAAGATAAGATAAGATAAGATAAGATAAGATAAGATAAGATAAGATAAGATAAGATAAGATAAGATAAGATAAGATAAGATAAGATAAGATAAGATAAGATAAGATAAGATAAGATAAGATAAGATAAGATAAGATAAGATAAGATAAGATAAGATAAGATAAGATAAGATAAGATAAGATAAGATAAGATAAGATAAGATAAGATAAGATAAGATAAGATAAGATAAGATAAGATAAGATAAGATAAGATAAGATAAGATAAGATAAGATAAGATAAGATAAGATAAGATAAGATAAGATAAGATAAGATAAGATAAGATAAGATAAGATAAGATAAGATAAGATAAGATAAGATAAGATAAGATAAGATAAGATAAGATAAGATAAGATAAGATAAGATAAGATAAGATAAGATAAGATAAGATAAGATAAGATAAGATAAGATAAGATAAGATAAGATAAGATAAGATAAGATAAGATAAGATAAGATAAGATAAGATAAGATAAGATAAGATAAGATAAGATAAGATAAGATAAGATAAGATAAGATAAGATAAGATAAGATAAGATAAGATAAGATAAGATAAGATAAGATAAGATAAGATAAGATAAGATAAGATAAGATAAGATAAGATAAGATAAGATAAGATAAGATAAGATAAGATAAGATAAGATAAGATAAGATAAGATAAGATAAGATAAGATAAGATAAGATAAGATAAGATAAGATAAGATAAGATAAGATAAGATAAGATAAGATAAGATAAGATAAGATAAGATAAGATAAGATAAGATAAGATAAGATAAGATAAGATAAGATAAGATAAGATAAGATAAGATAAGATAAGATAAGATAAGATAAGATAAGATAAGATAAGATAAGATAAGATAAGATAAGATAAGATAAGATAAGATAAGATAAGATAAGATAAGATAAGATAAGATAAGATAAGATAAGATAAGATAAGATAAGATAAGATAAGATAAGATAAGATAAGATAAGATAAGATAAGATAAGATAAGATAAGATAAGATAAGATAAGATAAGATAAGATAAGATAAGATAAGATAAGATAAGATAAGATAAGATAAGATAAGATAAGATAAGATAAGATAAGATAAGATAAGATAAGATAAGATAAGATAAGATAAGATAAGATAAGATAAGATAAGATAAGATAAGATAAGATAAGATAAGATAAGATAAGATAAGATAAGATAAGATAAGATAAGATAAGATAAGATAAGATAAGATAAGATAAGATAAGATAAGATAAGATAAGATAAGATAAGATAAGATAAGATAAGATAAGATAAGATAAGATAAGATAAGATAAGATAAGATAAGATAAGATAAGATAAGATAAGATAAGATAAGATAAGATAAGATAAGATAAGATAAGATAAGATAAGATAAGATAAGATAAGATAAGATAAGATAAGATAAGATAAGATAAGATAAGATAAGATAAGATAAGATAAGATAAGATAAGATAAGATAAGATAAGATAAGATAAGATAAGATAAGATAAGATAAGATAAGATAAGATAAGATAAGATAAGATAAGATAAGATAAGATAAGATAAGATAAGATAAGATAAGATAAGATAAGATAAGATAAGATAAGATAAGATAAGATAAGATAAGATAAGATAAGATAAGATAAGATAAGATAAGATAAGATAAGATAAGATAAGATAAGATAAGATAAGATAAGATAAGATAAGATAAGATAAGATAAGATAAGATAAGATAAGATAAGATAAGATAAGATAAGATAAGATAAGATAAGATAAGATAAGATAAGATAAGATAAGATAAGATAAGATAAGATAAGATAAGATAAGATAAGATAAGATAAGATAAGATAAGATAAGATAAGATAAGATAAGATAAGATAAGATAAGATAAGATAAGATAAGATAAGATAAGATAAGATAAGATAAGATAAGATAAGATAAGATAAGATAAGATAAGATAAGATAAGATAAGATAAGATAAGATAAGATAAGATAAGATAAGATAAGATAAGATAAGATAAGATAAGATAAGATAAGATAAGATAAGATAAGATAAGATAAGATAAGATAAGATAAGATAAGATAAGATAAGATAAGATAAGATAAGATAAGATAAGATAAGATAAGATAAGATAAGATAAGATAAGATAAGATAAGATAAGATAAGATAAGATAAGATAAGATAAGATAAGATAAGATAAGATAAGATAAGATAAGATAAGATAAGATAAGATAAGATAAGATAAGATAAGATAAGATAAGATAAGATAAGATAAGATAAGATAAGATAAGATAAGATAAGATAAGATAAGATAAGATAAGATAAGATAAGATAAGATAAGATAAGATAAGATAAGATAAGATAAGATAAGATAAGATAAGATAAGATAAGATAAGATAAGATAAGATAAGATAAGATAAGATAAGATAAGATAAGATAAGATAAGATAAGATAAGATAAGATAAGATAAGATAAGATAAGATAAGATAAGATAAGATAAGATAAGATAAGATAAGATAAGATAAGATAAGATAAGATAAGATAAGATAAGATAAGATAAGATAAGATAAGATAAGATAAGATAAGATAAGATAAGATAAGATAAGATAAGATAAGATAAGATAAGATAAGATAAGATAAGATAAGATAAGATAAGATAAGATAAGATAAGATAAGATAAGATAAGATAAGATAAGATAAGATAAGATAAGATAAGATAAGATAAGATAAGATAAGATAAGATAAGATAAGATAAGATAAGATAAGATAAGATAAGATAAGATAAGATAAGATAAGATAAGATAAGATAAGATAAGATAAGATAAGATAAGATAAGATAAGATAAGATAAGATAAGATAAGATAAGATAAGATAAGATAAGATAAGATAAGATAAGATAAGATAAGATAAGATAAGATAAGATAAGATAAGATAAGATAAGATAAGATAAGATAAGATAAGATAAGATAAGATAAGATAAGATAAGATAAGATAAGATAAGATAAGATAAGATAAGATAAGATAAGATAAGATAAGATAAGATAAGATAAGATAAGATAAGATAAGATAAGATAAGATAAGATAAGATAAGATAAGATAAGATAAGATAAGATAAGATAAGATAAGATAAGATAAGATAAGATAAGATAAGATAAGATAAGATAAGATAAGATAAGATAAGATAAGATAAGATAAGATAAGATAAGATAAGATAAGATAAGATAAGATAAGATAAGATAAGATAAGATAAGATAAGATAAGATAAGATAAGATAAGATAAGATAAGATAAGATAAGATAAGATAAGATAAGATAAGATAAGATAAGATAAGATAAGATAAGATAAGATAAGATAAGATAAGATAAGATAAGATAAGATAAGATAAGATAAGATAAGATAAGATAAGATAAGATAAGATAAGATAAGATAAGATAAGATAAGATAAGATAAGATAAGATAAGATAAGATAAGATAAGATAAGATAAGATAAGATAAGATAAGATAAGATAAGATAAGATAAGATAAGATAAGATAAGATAAGATAAGATAAGATAAGATAAGATAAGATAAGATAAGATAAGATAAGATAAGATAAGATAAGATAAGATAAGATAAGATAAGATAAGATAAGATAAGATAAGATAAGATAAGATAAGATAAGATAAGATAAGATAAGATAAGATAAGATAAGATAAGATAAGATAAGATAAGATAAGATAAGATAAGATAAGATAAGATAAGATAAGATAAGATAAGATAAGATAAGATAAGATAAGATAAGATAAGATAAGATAAGATAAGATAAGATAAGATAAGATAAGATAAGATAAGATAAGATAAGATAAGATAAGATAAGATAAGATAAGATAAGATAAGATAAGATAAGATAAGATAAGATAAGATAAGATAAGATAAGATAAGATAAGATAAGATAAGATAAGATAAGATAAGATAAGATAAGATAAGATAAGATAAGATAAGATAAGATAAGATAAGATAAGATAAGATAAGATAAGATAAGATAAGATAAGATAAGATAAGATAAGATAAGATAAGATAAGATAAGATAAGATAAGATAAGATAAGATAAGATAAGATAAGATAAGATAAGATAAGATAAGATAAGATAAGATAAGATAAGATAAGATAAGATAAGATAAGATAAGATAAGATAAGATAAGATAAGATAAGATAAGATAAGATAAGATAAGATAAGATAAGATAAGATAAGATAAGATAAGATAAGATAAGATAAGATAAGATAAGATAAGATAAGATAAGATAAGATAAGATAAGATAAGATAAGATAAGATAAGATAAGATAAGATAAGATAAGATAAGATAAGATAAGATAAGATAAGATAAGATAAGATAAGATAAGATAAGATAAGATAAGATAAGATAAGATAAGATAAGATAAGATAAGATAAGATAAGATAAGATAAGATAAGATAAGATAAGATAAGATAAGATAAGATAAGATAAGATAAGATAAGATAAGATAAGATAAGATAAGATAAGATAAGATAAGATAAGATAAGATAAGATAAGATAAGATAAGATAAGATAAGATAAGATAAGATAAGATAAGATAAGATAAGATAAGATAAGATAAGATAAGATAAGATAAGATAAGATAAGATAAGATAAGATAAGATAAGATAAGATAAGATAAGATAAGATAAGATAAGATAAGATAAGATAAGATAAGATAAGATAAGATAAGATAAGATAAGATAAGATAAGATAAGATAAGATAAGATAAGATAAGATAAGATAAGATAAGATAAGATAAGATAAGATAAGATAAGATAAGATAAGATAAGATAAGATAAGATAAGATAAGATAAGATAAGATAAGATAAGATAAGATAAGATAAGATAAGATAAGATAAGATAAGATAAGATAAGATAAGATAAGATAAGATAAGATAAGATAAGATAAGATAAGATAAGATAAGATAAGATAAGATAAGATAAGATAAGATAAGATAAGATAAGATAAGATAAGATAAGATAAGATAAGATAAGATAAGATAAGATAAGATAAGATAAGATAAGATAAGATAAGATAAGATAAGATAAGATAAGATAAGATAAGATAAGATAAGATAAGATAAGATAAGATAAGATAAGATAAGATAAGATAAGATAAGATAAGATAAGATAAGATAAGATAAGATAAGATAAGATAAGATAAGATAAGATAAGATAAGATAAGATAAGATAAGATAAGATAAGATAAGATAAGATAAGATAAGATAAGATAAGATAAGATAAGATAAGATAAGATAAGATAAGATAAGATAAGATAAGATAAGATAAGATAAGATAAGATAAGATAAGATAAGATAAGATAAGATAAGATAAGATAAGATAAGATAAGATAAGATAAGATAAGATAAGATAAGATAAGATAAGATAAGATAAGATAAGATAAGATAAGATAAGATAAGATAAGATAAGATAAGATAAGATAAGATAAGATAAGATAAGATAAGATAAGATAAGATAAGATAAGATAAGATAAGATAAGATAAGATAAGATAAGATAAGATAAGATAAGATAAGATAAGATAAGATAAGATAAGATAAGATAAGATAAGATAAGATAAGATAAGATAAGATAAGATAAGATAAGATAAGATAAGATAAGATAAGATAAGATAAGATAAGATAAGATAAGATAAGATAAGATAAGATAAGATAAGATAAGATAAGATAAGATAATCTTTCTTCTTTATTTTTTCAATTTTCTTATAAGTACAATATTTCATAATAAAAGATATAAAAAGCATGGCTTTATAAGCCGTCTGCCGGAAAAAAAACTAATTAAATAAAAAAAAACAAAAAAAAAAAATACAATATTTGAGTAAAAAGAGAGAATATTTCACAAAATAAGTTTCATAGTTAAAAATATGTAAATAGAGGAAGAAATATTTTTTTTTATTATTATTTTCATAATGTGACTTTTAGTTTAGTCAAAACAAAAAAAAAAGAATCATTGAACCATATGGAATAATGTTCATCCTTAAAGTATATTTTAAATTAAAGAAAATTATTGGTAATGGGCTTTTAGTTAAGCTAAAACAGATAATGATTTCTAAGTTAGAAAAAAAAGCAAACAAAAAATAGGAAAAAGAACCCCATATTTCTCAAGTTTTTTTTTTTTTTTTTTTTTTTTTTTAATAAATTTTAAGGGCTTTTAGTTTGATTAAAAGGAAAAAAAAGGAGAAGATACAATCACTTTAACATCTTGTTACAACTCAAAACAAATTCAAACACTCGTTTCGATATTTTCTTGCATGTGAGACATAGCGTATAAGAGGCTTCCAGTAACGATCTCCGTTTAGTACACCGACACATTCCTCTTGGGAAAGAAAACTAGAATAAAAGTAGAGCCTTCAGATTTTCTGTAATATTGGACAAAGTGCTTAAAAATGCAAAACATCTTCGTTTTGACCAAGGTTGCAAAGGGAACACACAGTGTTTAAGTCTGTTCTATGTGGTCTATAATTCAAATCGAGCATTTCCGTTCTGATCTTGAAGATCAAGCTCATTTTCGAAACTGTAAACTCTTCTCTAAAATAGTTTCCTTCACCAAGTTTCAGATTAAGTTGTCTGTATATATTCCTGGATGTTGATGCAATCCCTCGCGCAACACAAAGCCTGTACATCGAGTCATATATAACAGAGATACATTCATATAATGCATTTTTTAATGCTTCCACATTGTCCACTGGCAATGATATTGAAAGGTTATGTGCTACAGCAAGATCATACCAGTTTTTGACAGGACTATATCCACAACTAAAACAAATTTTAAGGAGTCTTTTTTGCAAGTTTTGGTCGGACCGCTTCATAACTTTGATCATAAAATCGGCGTTAGCCTTTAAGTTTTTCAAAGCACATTTGAGGTAAGCCTGACTCTAGGTGGACAGCATAATTAGGAGTGTTGATAGGTAACCTAAAAATTCGCTTGAAAAAATACCTCTGTATATTTTCCATTTCCTCCAACTGTTCGAAACCATATACTTCATTACCATAGCAAAAACAAGTATTTACGGTGGCATTGAAAACTTTGAATTTTAAAATTGGATCTACGAGTTTATTTGCGAAGAACTGGAACCACATTGTATTTATTGCAATTTTTGCAGCGGTTGTTTTTTCTTTTATAAAGGATTGAATGTTAAGATTATATGTCATTGTATACCCAAGATACTTAAATTCATTTACGACCTCAATTATCTCACCATCTAAAGTCCAATTCCACCCATAGCCAATTGATCTATTTCGAGATCTGAAAACCATTATTTTGGATTTGGTGGTATTTATTCTAAGATCCCATAGACCACAAAACTGTTTTAGCTTGTTAATCTGGAGCTGTAGACTAAGCGGACTGTCTGATAAAATCACTAGGTCGTCAGCATAAAGCAAGACTTTAAGAGTTATATCCCCGAACTGAACTCCCCCAGGTATACTGTATTCCTACGTGATTTAATTCCTTATGTTTTGTATGTATAATGTCTTCTAGTGCAATTAAATCGTAAACATCTTCTAAGAATGAATGAGTTCTGATTAAAATTTGGTTGTTGTGGTGCGTTTTCCAATACGTTTGGAATTCTAAAAATAGTTTGTCGTTCTTACAATATAAAAAGTTTTTATGGTTAAGCCTAGTACGCTGCTGATGCGAAACGAAAATTCCCATACAAAAATGACATGACGAAATCATAAACGAAAAATTCAGTACGCTGCTGAACCACGAAATGTCTCATTTTAGTGGATAGCTGTACTAGATTTCTTAGTACAATTTTCCACTCTTTTCGTTCTCAATTTAATTGCCCGGCATATTAATTGCTTTCTAAATTTTGACGTTTAATTTTTGTAATGAAAAAAAATTGTTTACTCGTGACTTTCGGTGTTTTGACTTTCATTTATATTTGATTTAAAATTTAAAATAAAATGGATTTGTCTAATGTGTTCCAACAATACATTTCTGAATCGGAAACTCAGAATGTTGAAGATGTTATTGGTGATGTGCAAGAAGTGATGAAGACGAGCAGTGAACTTCAACTTCCAAAAAATAAATCGAAGAAAAAAAAATTGATTTCTCTTCGTTGGTCGAAGCCAGTGAAGCTATTTGGAAGGCTTCACAAAAATAATTCAGCCATTGCGAGCCTCTGGAGTAATATAGCTGCAGAAATGAAGCATCTCGAAGCATCCTAAGACATTCTCATCTTTCTTTGACAGGGTCCAGGCCTCAGTGCCATAAATGAGAACCGGGATGATGAGTGTCTTATAGATGGTGATTTTAGATGCTCGAGAGAGGACTTTACTTCTCAATTGCCTTCTAAGTCCAAAGAAGCAGCGATTTGCAAGAGTTATTCTTCGTTTGATTTCAGCGCTGGTGTCGTTGTCTGTGTTTATAGCGGTGCCTAGGTAGACAAAGTCCTTAACTACCTCGAAGTTATAGCTGTGAGTGGTGACGTTTTGTCCAAGACGTCGTTGTTCAATGTCCTTTTTTGATGACAGCATATACTTGGTCTTGCCCTCATTGACCACTAAACCCATCTTCTTCGCTTCCGTCGCAATGCTCAAAAACGCTCCACTGACATCACGCTTTGATCTTCCAATTATGTCAATATCATCTGCGTATCCGAGTAATTGGATGGACCTTTGGAAGATTGTGCCTCTAGTGTTGACGGTTGAGTTTTACACAATTCTTTCCAGAACGATGTTGAAGAAGTCGCATGACAGTGCATCGCCTTGTCTAAAACCTTTTTTGACATCAAATGCATCGTTAAGATCTTTTCCGACCTTGATGGAGCAGCGTGCATTCTCCATCGTCATTCTGCACAAACGGATAAGTTTGACAGGGATGCCAAAACTAGACATTGTTCTGTAGAGCTCTTCCCTATGGATGCTGTCATACGCGGCTTTAAAATCGATAAAGAGATGGTGGGTATCGATTTGAAGCTCCTGGGTTTTTTCCAAGATCAGCCTTAGTGTGAATATTTGGTCGATAGTGGACTTTCCTGGTCTGAAGCCACACTGATAAGGACCTATCAGGTTGTTGACGAACGGCTTCAGACGTTCAAATAATACGGCAGAAAGGATCTTATATTCAATCTGTAGTTGGCGCAATTTAAAGGGTCTCCTTTTGTATGTATCGGGCAAACTATGCTGAGATTCCACTCATCGGGTATGCTTTCTTCCGACTATATTTTGCAGATGAGTTGGTGCATACTCCTACCAAGTCATCGCCTGCTGCTTTAAATAGTTCGGCAGCTATGCCGTCAGCTCCAGCAGCTTTGTTTGACTTCAGTTTAGATATAGCTATCTTCACTTCGTCTAGGTCGGGTAGGCGGAATTGTTGATCTGTATCGAGAAGTGGTCTTTCCATATTCTCAACATAGACTGCGGTTCTACTACGATGTTCCCCTGATTGTCTTTACAGGCTTCGGTTCGTGGCTGGTACCCTTGGGAGGTTTTTTTTTACCTTTTGGTAAAATTTACGAACCTCATTCCTGTTGTAATATCCCTCTATCTCCTTGATCGCGCGCTTCTCGTGCTCTCTTTTTTTCCATCTAAGAAGCCGGTGTTCCTCTCTCCTCTTCTGCTCGTAGAGCTCGCGAGCAGCTCTGGTCCTTCTGTGCAGCGCCGTTTTGTATGCCTCTTGCTTCGCTGCGTGCGCTTGCCGGCATTCGTCGTCAAACCAGGGGTTTCGCTGTTGTGGACGTGTGAAACCTAGCACTTCAGAGGCGGCATCTCTGATGGCTGCAAGGCAATGTTGCCACTGGTTTTCAATGCTTAATGCAGGCAGCATAGGACTCCTTAAGAGGTTACTAGAGACTCGATCGGAAAAGGACATGGCAGTCTCTTGCGATTGTAGCCGTCTAACGTTGAAACTTCTCACAGTACTTCCTTGTTTTGGCTTGGACCGGGATATTCGTAGCCGTACCTTGGTTACAACGAGGTAGTGGTCCGAGTCAATGTTGGCCCCTCGGAATGTTCGGATATCCTGTATACTGGAGAAGTGTCGTGCGTCGATCGCAATGTGGTCAATCTGGTTGACGGTTGATTGATCAGGAGATTTCCATGTCCCCTTGTGGATATTGAGATGTGTGAACTGCGTACTAGCTACCAGAACGTCTCGCCCCGCAGCGAAATCTATCAGCCTGAATCCGTTGTCGAAAGTGGTGTCGTGCAGGCTGTATCTCCCGATTGTGCCACCAAAGATGTCTTCTCTTCTTAGCTTGGCATTAAAATCTCCTAAGACAATTTTAATGTCATAGCCAGGGTCTTCATAGTGTCTTCATCTTTCTCCTCTGTTGGGGCATGCGCGCATATTAGGCTTATGTTGGCGAATTTAGCCTTGATGCGGATTGTCGTGATGCGCTCGCTCACACTGTTGAAACTCAAGACTTTTTGCCTGAGTCTAGTTCCAACAACAAATCCACACCCAAATAGACGCTGCCTTTGTTCTCGGTAGCAGTCGCCGTAGTATATATCGCAGTCTTTTAGTTTGCGTTTGCCCGGTCCATCCCATCGCACTTCTTGGATGGCGGTAATATCTGCCTTGCAGCAGTTTAGGGCTTCCGCTAATTGTTCGGCTGCACGTGGTCTGTTAAGGGACCTAACATTCCACGTACAGATCCGAAGTTCGTTGTCCTTATTTCGTTTGCTTGGATTGTCAACAGTGAATCCGTCCATATCCGAGGCTTGTTGGTGCTTCGCAACTAGAAGATTTGTACGTGGTCAGGAAGTCAACCTTACTGGAACTGTAGACGCCACAGTTGATTCCATCTCAAGAATTCGTCCGCTGCCGTCTGGATAAGGAGAGGTGCCTTAGTGGAAACACCTCTCCCCCCCTCTCTCGTTTGTTGCCCCCAACAACTTTCCACTGGGGTTAGAACCCAATCTCCAGTTGAGGTACTACTCACCCGATGTTCACCACGGGGAGGTGAGAGTAGGAGTTGATAGACAGAGGTGGGTTTTGAGAAAAACCTGTGGACGCTTGTGTCCTCTTGAATGCACATGTCTACTATTTGAACATCGTAAGATTATCGTAAGAAATTATTTTTAAGAAGTGAAACTAAAATTGTTAAAATGACAACTACAACTATAAATATAAAACAAATAAATGAGTTAGCTGTTGAACAGGCTACTGCTCAGCAGCAAAATCAGATAGATGAATTAACAAAAAAATTAGAAAATTTAACAGTTCCAAATAATGTAATAGACTATACAAAACAAACGATAGATCCACAAATACCAGACAATGAAAGTCTTGATGTTATTAAAAGTCTACCAACTTTTGAAGGTAGCAATTAGGGATATGTGAGTTGGCGAGAAGCTTGTCAAAATAGTTTGAGTCTGCACACTCCTTGTAGTAAACGATATTTTGCTGCATTAAGCATAATGAGAAATAAAATAGTTGGTCATGCAAATTCAGTTCTTACCAGTCATGGTACGGTACTAAACCTTGAAGCCATTTTAAGTAGATTAGATTTCGCCTACGCGGATAAAAGACCAATACATGTTTTAAATCATGAATTAAGTATGATAACACAGGGCAAAAAACGTTAATAGAATTCTATAATGAAGTTACAGAAAAATTGACATTGATAATAAATAAAGTTATAATGACGTATGGTACATACAGTGAAACCACTGAGAAATTCAATGAATCATATAGGAAAAATGCATTAATAGCATTTATAAATGGTCTTCATCAGCCAATGTCTGATACAGTATTTAGTATGAAACCTGAAGATTTGACCAATGCATTAGCTCAGGCTCAAGAGTTAGAAAATAACAAAACTAGAAGTAGATTTCTGAATCAATACAATCAAAGAAATAATATTAGAGATGAAACAAACGGTAATACATTAAGATACCAACATAGTAATCAACAAACAAATAGGGCTAGTCAACAGAGACCAGATCCAATGGAATTAGGATCTTCAGCTTATAGAAAAGTAACCCCACAGGAAATGAAAAGGTTTAGACAAGTACATAATAGTCAGAATAATCCATTTAGGAATACTAACAATCAATTTAATCAAAACAGGAATTTTAATAGAAATTACCATCATAATAATAATCAGAATGATAATTTTAAAAGAGAAAGAGAACAAAGTGTTCAATTAAGCTCCCAACCACCAAACAAAGTAAGGATAAACAACATCCAAGAGAATCATTTTTTTTAGACGGAACGTGGGTTTACCCCACATACACAACATCTTGCAACATCTTGTTACACGTCTCCAAAAATATTTAGTGATAAGAAAACACTGAAAATTAATAAAAGAATAAAAACCGTGAATGGATTCACAACTATAAAGTATTACTATGAAATATATACATTTAATAGAATGGTTCGATTTTACGAAATTGAGAACCTAGAAGCAGATTGCTTGATAGGTTACAATCTTTTGCGAAGTGCACATATAAATTTAAATTTGGAAAGAAATTTATTGATATACAATAATACAGCAGAAAGGATGTTCATCGATGGCAAACCATTACCATGGGAGAATAATAGAACACAAACAGGAAATAAAATTAAAGTTACCTTAGAGTCATCAAATACGACTGACTCACGTTCTATTTACAGTCTCGAACCACGCCTTAATAACCAAGTAATTGAAAAAGTACAATCAGATCCAAACGTTGATGTTTTGAACAAACAAGTTCGTTCCATTATCCATGAAATACATTCAAAAATAAATATAACATTGCCATTCCGTACAGATGTGGTGGCAGAAATAAAAACTAATATAGAATCACCAATATGGACAAAACAGTATCCATATCCATTAAGTGCTTCAGAATTTATAAATAAAGAAATAAGTAAATTACTAAAAGATAATATAATTAGGCCAAGTAAAAGTCCATATTCAAGTCCAGTATGGGTAGTACCAAAAAAAGGGTTCAACGAAGATGGAACACCTAAGAGCAGGTTAGTCATCGACTTTAAGAAACTCAACGAACACACTATAAGTGACAAATATCCAATCCCAGACACAAATGTTATTTTAAGCAATTTGGGAAATTCTAAATACTTTTCAACGATAGATTTAGAAAGTGGATTTCATCAGATATTAATGAAAGAATCTGATATTCAAAAGACATCATTTTCCGTGAATAATGGTAAATACGAATATATACGCTTGCCTTTTGGTCTAAAGAACGCACCTTCTACATTCCAAAGAGCTATGGATGATATTCTTAAGCCATACATCGGAAAATTCTGTCATGTATACATTGATGACATTATAGTTTTTTCAAAAAATATCGAAGAACATACTCAACACCTGAATGAAATAATAAAAATATTGAAAGAAGCAAATATGAAAATATCATTAGAAAAATCTAAATTCTATCAAACAGAGGTGGAATTTTTGGGATATGTTTTCAGTGAGAATATAATTACTACCGATCCCAAGAAAATTACCACAATTAAAGAATATCCAGAACCAGAAACTCTTAGACAATTAAGAAGCTTCTTAGGAATGACAGGGTACTATCGTAAATTTATACAAAACTATGCTCAGATAACTAAACCCTTAACAATTCATTTAAATGGTGAAAATGGGAAGATATCAAAGAACCAGAGTAAGAAATGTAATATAAACATTGGAAATGAGGGTAGAAAAGCATTTAATAAACTAAAAGAATATTTAGTCGAAAATGTAAGGTTGACACAACCAGATTTAAAAAAAAAATTATATTAACTACTGATGCCAGTAATGACGCAATCGGAGGGGTATTGTCACAAGACGACAAACCAATTATATTCATTTCAAAAACGCTGAATAAAACAGAGAAAAATTATGCAACAAACGAAAAAGAGCTTTTCGCTACAGTATATGCCTTAAAGAATTTAAGGAATTATTTGTACGGAGTTGCAGACCTAGAAATACATACTGATCATCAACCACTTACGTACTCAGTATCGAAAAGAAACCCAAATATAAAAATGAAGCACTGGCATGCTATAATTGAAGAATATGCACCGAAAATTATATACAAACCAGGTAAAGATAACGTTGTCGCGGATGCACTAAGCCGACAAAACCTAAATATAATAACAAATTCAAGTCAAACTATTCATTCCGCTGAAAGCAGTGATAATATAATAATATAATTGTTTTAAGCAACAGATAATATTAAATAAAGGCAATATAAGTTCAGAAAATATTGAGACATGTTTTAATAAACTGAAGAGGTATACAATAACATATACAAACACTGATCAGGTCATCACTCTATTTAAAAAATATATAGTTCCAGGTACAGTATGTATCTATGCCTCAGATGAAGATCTATACGATGTTAAAAGTAAACTTCTCGAAACATTCAGTAATAAATTTTTACGATCTAAAATATATGCACAGGATATACCGAACAAAGAAGACCAGTTGAACATAATCACTGATACACACAAAAGAGCACACAGAGGTTAGGTTAGGTTGGAGTGGCTGTCTAGATGTCATTGACTCACTTAGACCTCAAGGGTCCATTGTGATACCACTAATAAGGTTACTCATGGGAGAGTAATGAAAATTAAACAAACCATTTTGTGCTTTTAATAAAGTTAGAGAGACACTTTGTGTCAGTCATTGCCAGTTCACTGGTATTGTCGAAGAAGGGATTACCGAGAAAGTTATTCCTTCTAGTGGAGAGTGCTGGACATGTACATAGCAGGTGTTGGACTGTTTCCTCTTCCTCCTCGTCCATGCAGCTTCTACAGAAGTCATTTGTGTAGACTCCTAGCCTCAGAGCATGTCTTCCTATGAGGCAGTGTCCTGTTATTACTCCAATTGTAGAGCTTATATTTTGTCTGCTCAAGGATATCAAGCCTTTTGACCGATTTAAGTCTATGCTTGGCCATATTTGCTTGGTTGTTAGGCAGGTGGTGCTCTGTGACCATCTAGCATTTGTTGCTTCTAGAGCATATTGTTTGAGAAGATATTTGCATGTAGCAAGTGGTGTTCCTATGTTATGTTTTTGTCTAACATTTGGCGGAAGTGTTCCGTTTTTGGCGAGCTCATCGGCTTTGCAATTTCCCGGAATGTCTCTGTGGCCCGGCACCCAAATGAGGTGAATATTAAACTGTTCTGTCATCTCATTCAGAGATGATCGACAGTCGTGGACTAATTGAGAGTTTGTAGAGACAGACGCGAGAGATTTAAGAGCGGCTTGGCTGTCCGAGAAAATTCGTATATCTTTGCAAGATATAACGTTTTCTTTGAGCCAGGATAGTGCCTCTTTAATCGCCATTACTTCTGCCTGGAATACACTACATTGATTGGGAAGTCTATATGATAGACTTAGATTCAGTTGTTCCGAATAGATACCACTTCCAACTCCGTAATCGGTCTTTGAACCGTCTGTATAGAAGTGTATCGCATTGTCTTCCAGGGGTCTCTCTTCTTCCCAGGAGGATCTTGAAGGGATGGACACATGGAAGCTTTTACCGAATACCATTTTAGGGGTGGTATAGTCTAGGCGATCTGGGATAGATCTAAAATTATCTAGGATAGTAGTATGTCCAGTATTGTTACTGTTCCATTGAGAGGTGGCTCTAAGCCTCACACATGAGTTAGCTGCCACCGTTTTGGAGAAGATGTCAAGAGGTGTTAGGCTTAAAAGCACTTCCAGGGCTGCGGTTGGTGTTGAGCGAAGTGCTCCTGTGATGCACATACCTGCTGACCGCTGGACTTTGATGAACTTATTTAGATTTACCATCTTGTCCAGTGCGGTCCACCATACGACAACTCCATAAATGAGTATCGGTCTAATTACCGAAGTGTATAGCCAGTGGGTTATTTTTGGGGAGAAGCCCCATTTTGATCCTATGGCCTTTTTACAAGTAAAAAGCGCTACAGTAGCCTTTTTTACTCTTTCATCAATATTTGCCTTCCAATTTAGTTTTTTGTCTAAAATGAGGCCTAAATATTTAGCTTGGTCGGAAAACCTTAATGGTATTCCTTTAATCTTGGGTGGGCTGAGCTGAGGAATTTTGTACCTTCTTGAAAAGAGTACTAGTTCTGTTTTATGTGGATTGACGTCCAGGCCACATTGCTTAGCCCATTTTGTTAGCCTATTCAAGGCATTTTGTAGGAGTTCCGGGAGAACTTGGGAGTGTTTTCCAGATACAGATATTGCAACGTCGTCAGCATAGGCAATCACCCTGAAACCCTCTGCTTCTAATGATGTTAGAAGGTCGTTTACTACCATGTTCCATAAGAGAGGCGAAAGGACCCCTCCTTGGGGGGTACCTTGATGCACCGATCTGGTGGTAGTAAAGCTTCTCATGCTTGAAGTTATTGTCCTGCTTTTGAGCATGAGACTAATAAAATCTATGAGTGGTTTCTTTAATTGCAGCTTTTCCATTGCTGTCGTGATCGCCTGGTAACTGACGTTGTTGAAAGCTCCTTCAATATCTAGGAAAGCTACTAGGTTATATTCTTTGTATTCGAGGGAGTATTCAATACTGCGAACCAGCGAATGAAGTGCTGTTTCTACTGATTTTCCCTTAGAGTAAGCATGTTGAGCTGTGGAAATGAGACATGGTCTTAGGTAGCACACAGAGGAACTCTTGAAAATTATAATCAAATAAAGACAATATACTACTGGCCAAACATGAAGAAACAAATTTCTTCATATACAAATACCTGTGTTGTTTGCAACGAAAACAAATACGATCGGAAACCAATAAAATTTCCTATAGGTACTAAACCCATACCAGAAAAAGAAGGTGAACAGCTACATATAGATATTTTTTATGCAAGCAAAGAAATATACCTTACAGTCGTAGATAGTTATTCAAAGTCCTTAGTCGTATATCCTCTTGAATCTAAAGTTGGTATCGAACTCGAATTACTAAAAATTTTAAATATATTTCCTTATGCGAAAAACGTTATATATGCGAAACGAATCCGTTTTCAAATCCGTGTTCTTTAAAAATACTTTAGAAAGAAAGAAAATTGAAATATATTATGTACCAGTTAGTCATTATACGACAAACGGACAAGTAGATCGTACTCATAGTACATTAATCGAAATAACACGCTGTATTAAAGCAGAATACAACATAATAGATGTAAGCAGACAGTGCTAGAAGCACTGGAAGTGTTATTTAACAAGGTAAAACACAATCTTAGGGAGATTTTGAAAGAAAAACAATTAAAAATGTTAAAGACACATAATGAAAATCGTGAAAGTAGAGAGTTTAAGAAAAACGAAATAGTTTATGTGAAAAACCACGGCACTGAAAGAAATAAATTAAAAAACAGGTTTAATCGTACCAAAGTAATAGATGATAAAAAAGATCAAATATTAACTAACAAAGGTAAAATACATAAAGATAATATTCAATCGTAGATTTTTATTCTTTGCAAGAAATGGACTTCATAAAACATATTATTATTTTTATTACAATAAGAAATATTATTTTAATAAGATCAGATGTATAATAGATTATTCTAGGAGTGAATATTTACTTATAGAAAATGGTAATACAGCAGTTTATAAAGAATATGGAACGTTATTCCACATGACAAACATTACTTATATTAATGAAATCATAGCGGAATTCGAAAAAGAATCAATCGTAGAAAACTTAAAGTATGATTTTACCACCTTAAATTTAGACGAAAACGCAGAAATAATGTCAGAAATAACCTTAATGAGGACACTAATAGATGAAGTCAGAATTACCAGGTTCAAAAGAGCAATCAATACTATAGGAACAATACTTAGTTGGATATCAAGAGTACCTGACCATGATGATCATTTACTAGTAGAAAACAAATTAAATGAATTAATTTATAATAATAATAAACAAGCAACTACCAATTCACAGATCTTTCAAGCTATCCAAGAAATTACTAAAGTCTAAAATACTGAAAAAAATACATTAAAAACAAGAAGATTACAAGAAAGAAACAAATTAATAATACTAGAGTTACAAAACCTTATTCAAACTTTTGCTTTAAGCAAAGCTAAAGTTTTAAACCCAATCATATTAAATAAAAAAGATATTCAAAAAATAACAAATAATGAACATGGAACTTATCTTTTAGATGTTAGTGATTTTAAGATTGTTCAAACTAAAGATGTCATAATAATATTAATAAAATACCCAATCGAAAATTTAGAATGAAACAACAACAACTTGTGTGTGCTACCACCAAGTTCATAGGCTGGAGTTATAGCTATTTCACGGGGGCCAACCCGATCATCAGACTCCTTTAGTGGTGCTTAATCGCTTTATGTTCAATTTAATTTTTTGAAGAACTTTTGCCCGAGCTGGGCTTGAACAAGCGACCTAGCGTGTGAGAAGCTAGTGCACTACGCACTACGCCACCGCACCCACATGAAAGTTGTAAGCCAATTACAGGTTTTTTCGTTCTATCGAACTATACTGAACCGATTAGCATTTTTCTAAGTACACACAAGTAATTGTTGTTGTTTTATTCAGGTTCTTTCTATTATCTCCTCTCTTTTTTTCCTAAGCCAACAATTCGATTGGATTCATATGAGGAGGGAGATGAGGCGAAAGAGTTGGCTTATGAAAAAAAGAGAGGAGATAATAGAAAGAACCTGAATAAAACAACAACAATTACTTGTGTGTACTTAGAAAAATGCTAATCGGTTCAGTATAGTTCGATAGAACGAAAAAACCTATAATTGGCTTACAACTTTCACGTGGGTGCGGTGGCGTAGTGCGTAGTGCACTAGCTCCTCACACGCTAGGTCGCTTGTTCAAGCCCAGCTCGGGCAAAAGTTCTTCAAAAAATTAAATTGAACATAAAGCGATTAAGCACCACTAAAGGAGTCTGATGATCGGGTTGGCCCCCGTGAAATAGCTATAACTCCAGCCTATGAACTTGGTGGTAGCACACACAAGTTGTTGTTGTTTCATTCTAAATTTTCAATTGTAAATCCGGCAAGCAGCTGCCTTAAACTGCAAGTATAAAAATTTCATACAAAACCCCTTAGAATTGTAAAATTAACATCTTGACCAGCGTCAAACTCTTTCGCCTCATCTCCCTCCTCATATGAATCCAATCGAATTGTTGGCTTATGAAAAAAAGAGAGGAGATAATAGAAAGAACCTGAATAAAACAACAACAATTACTTGTGTGTACTTAGAAAAATGCTAATCGGTTCAGTATAGTTCGATAGAACGAAAAAACCTGTAATTGGCTTACAACTTTCATGTGGGTGCGGTGGCGTAGTGCACTAGCTCCTCACACGCTAGGTCGCTTGTTCAAGCCCAGCTCGGGCAAAAGTTCTTCAAAAAATTAAATTGAACATAAAGCGATTAAGCACCACTAAAGGAGTCTGATGATCGGGTTGGCCCCCGTGAAATAGCTATAACTCCAGCCTATGAACTTGGTGGTAGCACACACAAGTTGTTGTTGTTTCATTCTAAATTTTCAATTGTAAATCCGGCAAGCAGCTGCCTTAAACTGCAAGTATAAAAATTTCATACAAAACCCCTTAGAATTGTAAAATTAACATCTTGACCAGCGTCAAACTCTTTCGCCTCATCTCCCTCCTCATATGAATCCAATCGAATTGTTGGCTTATGAAAAAAAGAGAGGAGATAATAGAAAGAACCTGAATAAAACAACAACAATTACTTGTGTGTACTTAGAAAAATGCTAATCGGTTCAGTATAGTTCGATAGAACGAAAAAACCTGTAATTGGCTTACAACTTTCATGTGGGTGCGGTGGCGTAGTGCACTAGCTCCTCACACGCTAGGTCGCTTGTTCAAGCCCAGCTCGGGCAAAAGTTCTTCAAAAAATTAAATTGAACATAAAGCGATTAAGCACCACTAAAGGAGTCTGATGATCGGGTTGGCCCCCGTGAAATAGCTATAACTCCAGCCTATGAACTTGGTGGTAGCACACACAAGTTGTTGTTGTTTCATTCTAAATTTTCAATTGTAAATCCAGCAAGCAGCTGCCTTAAACTGCAAGTATAAAAATTTCATACAAAACCCCTTAAAATACCCAATCATTTATAAAAATTGTAAAATATTTGAAACAAGAGCAATCGAACAAAATGAAGAAAAAAAAATATTTGATAAGAATATAGCAAAATGCAATGAATCATTTTACAATATTAAGGATTGTAAACAAGAAATAAATTTATATTTTTGCAAAATAAATTATGAAAAATCATGTCTTTCAGATTTATTAAATAAAATTCCTACCAAATGCAATAAAACAAATGAAATTCAAAAAGAATTTGAAATTATAAAAGATGGAGCAATTTTATTAAAAAATAACCACACTGTAAATAATGATAAAATTAATGGTATTTATTTAATAACATAAAACTGTACAAACCCTACTCAAAAAATACTTAGCTATATGAAAACACATGCCATAAATGACTATGTTGTTGAGTCATACATAATAGACCCAAATACTGAGCTAAAATTTAAGTTTGAGAATATTGACACATTAAGTTACTTAAATACATATAACAAAATCCAAGTCAGTTATTGGAATAAGTAATATAAGTATAATTATTGTAATTATTATTATATTAACCTTATTTTTTAAGAAAAAAGAAATCAAAATCAACAATAATATACCGATGCAACATATAATCGAACCAACGGCTCCACAACAATAGATGACATTAGAAAAAGGACTTGCCTTGCTTCAGAAACATATTGATGAATCGGGGCGATTCATTTTGAGCGATGGGGGGAGTTATAAATACTCAACTGTACCTCAAGCAGGAAATAAGAGGAAATAATAAAATAAATAAGATCGCTAATGATCTACAAACATCCTAATAAAGATTACCACAGGTAACAAGATAAAATACATAACAGATATTTTATGATCAACCAATCAAGATAATAATAACAAAACAAGATAAAATAAAATACATAACAGATATTTTATGACCAACCAAATAACAAAATAAGATAAAGGTACAAAAAGTAATTAGCCAACACTACCATAAACCCTGAGGACAAGAAAACCAACTCATCAGGATAACGATATAAATAGATTCAACACGGAAGGAGTTTGCGAGTAGTTGCAGAGTAGTATGTAAGAACTATGTATGTTAAAACTATTGAAATATTTTATTTGTTGAAAAGAAAATAAAGTTAACATTTAAAAATATATTTTTTTT
>OV049924.1:242977208-243091101 GCA_920104205.1 Eupeodes latifasciatus
TTTATTATTAATTATTATTATATTATTAATATATTATTATTATTATTATTATATATATATTATTATTATTATTATTATTATTATTATTATATTATTATTATTATTATTATTATTAATATTATTATATTATTATTATTATTATTATTATTATTATTATTATTATTATTATTATATTATTATTATTATTATATTATTATTATTATATTATTATTAATATTATTATTATTATTATATCTTATTATTATTATTATTATTAATTATTATTATTATTATTATTAATTATTATTATTATTATATTATTATTATTATTATTATTATTATTATTATTATTATTATTATTATTATTATATTATTATTATTATTATTATTATTATTATATTATTATTATTATTATTATATTATATTATTATTATTTATTATTATTAATATTATTATTATATTATTATTATTATTATTATTATTATTATTATTATTATTATTATTATTATTATTATTATTATTATTATTATTATTATTATTATTATTAATTATATATTATTATTATTATTATATTTTATTATTATTATTATTATTATTATTATTATTATTATTATTATTATTATTATTATTATTATTATTATTATTATTATTATTTATTATTATTATTATTATTATTATTATTATTATTATTATTATATATTATTATTATTATTATTATATTATTATTAATTATTATTATTATTATTATTATTATTATTATTATTATTATTATTATTATATTATTATTATTATTATTATATTATTATTATATTATTATTATTATTATTATTAATATTATTATTATTATTATTATTATTATTATTATTATTATTATTATTATTATTATTATTATTATTATTATTATTATTATTATTATTATTATTATTATTATTATTATTATTATTATTATTCTTAATTATTATTATTATTATTATTATTATTATTATTATTATTATTATTATTATATTATTATTATTATTATTATTATTTAATATTATTATTATTATTATTATTATTATTATTATTATTATTATTTTATTATTATATTATTATTATTATTATTATTATTATTATTATTATTATATTATTGTATTATTATTATTATTATTATTATTATATTATTATTATTTATTATTATTATTATTATTATTATTATTATTATTATTATTATATTATTATTTATATTATTATTATTTATTATTATTATTATTATATATTATTATATTATTATGATTATTATTATTATTGTTATTATTATTATTATGTTATATTATTATTATTATTATTATTATTATTATTATTATTATTATTATTATTATTATTATTATTATTATTATTCATTATTATTAAATATTAATATTATGGTTAGGTATTATTACAATTGTAGTTATAGGATTATTGGCTTATGTATTTATTAGATATTATTAGAAGTAGGTAATATTATGGTTAAGATATTATTATAAGTATTATTATTTATTATTATTATGTTTTATTATTAAGTATTAATATTATGTTTAGGTATTATTAAAGGTATTTTATGTGTTATTAATACGTATTATTATTAGGTTTTAATATTATAATGTATTATTGTTATATTTTACTATTAAGTTTATTAGGTTAAGATATTATACTTATGTTGTATTATGAAGTATCAGTATTATATTAAGTATTAGTATTATAATTATGTTGTATTATGAAGTATCAGTATTATATTAAGTATTAGTATTATAATTATGTTGTATTATGAAGTATCAGGATTATATCTTTTGATGTTGGTGACCTTTTTGTTGCTATATTGTTGTTATTAAATGGGCTTCAGGTCAAATGAAACAAATATTTTCTTTTTGTCACTACGTTTCGTCCATGTATATGGACATCATCAGGTGAACAAATGGTTTCTATATTGGCATTGGTAAATAATGTTAAGAAATGTTTACAATGGATCTCCCATCGGCATGCCATATCGGCATATGGCAACAAAACATACCAACAAAAGATGGGAAATCCAGCTTCTCCGATTATAACAGACATCATTCTCAAAGAACTCCTATACAGTTGCCTGGAAAAACTACCAAACAATCCCCGAGTTTTGACAAAATATGTGGATGACATATTTGCCATCATAAAAGAGAAAGACATCGAACAAACTCTTAATTCCCTTAACAGCTTCCATAAGAAAATACAATTTACAGTTGAAATCGAAAAAAAAATTTAAATTGGGTGGCGCAACAGTCCGTTGAGAACTAGGGCCTAGTGACTTACAACTCTCAACCATTCCTGTGTGCGAGTACTGTTGTCAGGGATGGAGAGGACCTACAGTTTTTAAGCCGAATCCGAACGGCAAATTTGAGAAAGCACTTTTCATGACAAGAATTACTCTTGGAGAATTTGTCAATTCCTCGCAAGAGGCAGTACCCGTGAAAAAAACTTTAGATGGCATAGGCAGGGATCGAACCCAAGACCTCTGGCATGACAGTCCAACGCACTAACCATCATGCCACGGGTACTACAGTTGAAATCGAAACAAACAACAAATTAGCCTACCTAGACACTGTGGTCATTCGCGAACAAGGACAACTAAAAATGGGTTGGTTCCAAAAACCAACTTCGTCCGGTAGACTAATCAATTTATTTTCCCAGCACCCTAAACAAATAATCTTCAACACTGCCAAAAATTTGATAAATAGAGTTCTTTCAATTAGTGATACAGAATACCACATCAGTAACAAAATAAAGATAAAAGAAATATTACAAAAAACACGCCTTTCCGCAACAAATAATAAAAACATTAATAACACAATATGAACATCGTACTATTCACCCACCGGAAGAAGAACGAGAAAACAAAATTTACAGATCCTTTACGTATGTCAAAGAAATAGCAGATCGGTTCAAAAATGCAAAACTCTTGGGTACAGAGAAATATAAATTAGCTTTCAAATCAACAAACACAACTTCACAACTCTACACCAACCTTAAAACAAAAATAGACAAATTGGAACATTCGAATTTAGTTTACAAAATTAATTGAAATGGAAATCCGGACGAAGAATGTAACCAAACTTATATAGGAACAACCAAACAAAAACTTAAAAGCAGACTAGCAGGACACAAATCCGATATCAAGAGTAGCGCAATACAAAAGACAGCCCTGGCATCACATTGCATAGCTTTCAAGCACTCCCCTGACCACACTAACGTCAAAATAATGCAGCGAGAAGAACATCAAAACAAAAGGATGATAATTGAAACGCTGCATATAATCAATGCTGATAACACAATGAATAGACGAACCGATATGGATGACGTTAGCCCACACTACAAACACTTGGTGGAGAAGAGGAAAAGAAAAAGCTCTGCAATATGATCTCTATGTGCTTTTGTTTATATAATTTTTCTGTTTTTTCTGTTTTTTTTCCGTTTTTTCTGTTTATTTGACGGACATGTTACGTGTCAGTTAAACTTTGTAGTGTGTAGAGACATAAGAAATCATTATTGAATATAAATGTAACAATAATATTGTTGTAAGTAATTAATGTATTGTGAATATCTTTGTAAACATTTCTTAACATTATTTATCAATGCCAATATAGAAACCATTTGTTCACCTGATGATGTCCATATACATGGACGAAACGTAGTGACAAAAAGAAAATATTTGTTTCATTTGACCTGAAGCCCATTTAATAACAACAATGTATCAGTATTATATTAAGTATTAGTATTACAATTATGTTTTATTATAACAAGTATTATTATAATTGATATTTTGATATTATTATTATAGATATAATTATGTAGTATTAATATGGATAAAAGTTTAATATTATTATTAAGTGTTATTATTCTTTTTTATTTATTATTGCGATCCGAGGTTTATTACAAGATTTTTATTAAAAATGTTCTCTTAAAATTGTTCCTTTATTTGGCTCCTTTCAGTAATTGTATTTTGTATTGAGCCAGAAGGGTAGCCCCATAGAACCCTTATTTTGTTTTTAAGATTTCTCAAGAACTAATGAACCGATTTCAATTTATTTTTTTTTCTGCACAAGCTCTTATACTGTCGTACTCGTAATAATATTTGACGATCAAAAATGTCATTGTTTTCTTTTTACTTTCAGTCAGTTCTTACAATCAGGGACGATCTGCATTCCACCAGTAGTGCTAGCGTTTTTGATTGTTTTGTGAGAGTCGCGACTCCAAGTTCCTGTTATTTTTTTTGTTTGTCCATACTTTCGCTTTTTTGGTTCTTTAAACATACCCCATATAAAAAAAAATAAAAATAAAAAAAATATAGTCCATCCACAATAAATGAATTCAAATAATTAATTCTGTGTTGTGAAAACCAATTTTAAATAAAATTCAGGTGCAGTGTTGTGCCGAAAAAAAAACAAAAAAAATACCTATCATACTACCATAATAAACCATCAAAAAAAACAGTGCGCCAATAATAAAATCAAATACCTACCAGCAATCCAAAGAAATGGCAAATAAAAAAAACAAAGCATTAATTGTGTAACATTAGCTTAATTGTGTAGGCATTGCGTAGTGCGTACGGTGTTTTCAATACCTATGCAGTGTGTAAGTTAAGGCAACAAATATTTTCCTATAATCCCAAACAACCATTCCCACGATTCCAAATAATCATTCCCACACGCGCAAGGTGTCAAAATGCTGACTACATGTCTGGAAGCAAAAGATGACACCAAGCGCATTCCATCACGTACCTACGATGCTGGCGGCTCCCATAGGTTAAGTTAGCTTTAGGTAAATTTAGTTTTTAAGAGTTAGTTGTAATTTTGAATTGAATGAATAAAGAGCTCTCGCTCGTAAAAAAATATATTTTTTTAATAAAATAAAGTAAATAAAAACTTATTTGGCGCCCGAGCAGGGACCGGTTTGTGCGGAAAAAAAATTAAATAAAAACATAAGTCGCCTTAAGCAGTCGCGTTTTTAAGTTCCGAACAAGATTATCGCCTCAAGCAGCCGTGCTTTTTCAGAACATACTCCGTGCTTACCGGTAGAGACAGAAGGAAAAAAAAAGTGAAAAAAAAGAAATCAATATAAGTCGCCTCAAGTAGTCGCGTTTTTAAGTTCCGAACAAGATTATCGCCTCAAGCAGCCGTGCTTTTTTAGAACATACCCCGTGCCTACCAGTAGAGACAGAAAAAAAAAGTGAAAAAAAACGAACCAATATAAGTCGCCTCAAGTAGCCGAACATCTGAATGAACAAATCAACATGAATGCAGCAACACTTTTAATATTGTCCTTGCCCATGTTATACGCGGATATTCAAATTCTGGACTGCACTAACTCAAAGGTGGCGACTTTGAGCCTTGGATATTCGAAAGTACAGACGGGTACTTTTAACATCATACACGACATAAATTTGGAATTATATACCAAATTTATTGAGGATATCAAGTCAAAAATCCATATTCACGTTTCCAACCAAGACCCATTATATCCTTTCCTATCTCATGAACTTTCCACCCTCGAAAACCTCCTCATGCGACTACAACCTAGACCAAGAAAACAAAGATCATTAAATTTCATCGGTACGGCATGGAAATGGATAGCTGGCAATCCAGATCATGCCGATTTCCAAATTATTAAGCAAAAAATAAACAATGTATTAAGAAATAATAATAAGCAACTAGTTATCAATAAGTTGACTAATGAAAGATTAAATAATATTACAAGTACCTATTACAAATAATATTGTTGATATCATAAAAAAGGATTTGAACTTAAGAAATAAATACTTAACGAATATTAAATTTAAATTAGACATAATAAAAGAAGAATTAATGAATGTAAACTATGCCTTACACTGGGCGAAAGCGGGTATCATAAACTCGTTCATTTTATCAGATTCTGAAATAAACTTAGCACAACAAATATTCGAAAAATACGAAATTCCTTATGTTAATTTAGAAGAAGCATTTGAATTTGCAGATATAAAAATCGCAACAAACGTTTCAAATGTACTTTATATTATTAGTATACCCATAACAAACTCAAAATCTTGCCAGAAACTAATGATTAAACCAATTAAAAGAAAAAATATTGTAACAAGAATTGCCTTTGATAATATTTTAAAATGTAACAGTCAAATATTTGGAATAAAAGAAAAATGTAAAACCTTCAACAATTTAGCTATTTGTAAACAAAATCAAATTCAAGATATAAGTGAAAATAATTGTATACCGAATTTACTACGGAGCCGACCATCAAATTGCACAGAGGTAAATAACCAACACATCCCCAGCGTCGAAGAAATACTCCCCGGAACCCTCCTTTTAAACAAATACAATGGATCAATCCTCGTTAACGGAGAAGTGACCAACCTGACAGGATCTTTCATAATCCAATTCCATAATGCATCCATCACCGTCAATAAACAAAGCTACATCTCAAAAGAAATTCCTGATTCGAAACCATTACCAGCTATCGTACAGCCTGACTCACAAGCGGAAAAGTTCGAAGAAGTGTTGCCTTAGAAATGATGAAGGACCTACATCTCAAAAACACCGAATACATTGGGCAAATAAAAGAAGAGAACAACGTACATTTACTAACCAACTCCAGCTTGATTATTATAATATTAACAGTAATTGTGGGTACCGTCGCACAGTGGTTTAAATGCGGAAAAAAATCAAAAAAATGAAAGTGTTAGTATGAAGCGTCGTAAGGATGCTCATCCGTAGGAAAAATAGACGGACCAGTATCACCATAGATCTGGATCAGATTCCAAAAATATCAACATCAGAAAGTCAACCGGAAAACGAAGGAACACCTCGTACGAACTCGCCAAAACAGATGGTACCGACCAAGCCAACAAGGATCAGCCAGATTCCCTTTTTTTGAAGGTCAAACGAGGACGTTTGAATTTAGCGGGGGAAGAGTTAAGGCAACAAATATTTTCCTATAATCCCAAACAACCATTCCCACGATTCCAAATAATCATTCCCAGAGTCTCACACGCGCAAGGTGTCAAAATGCTGACTACATGTCTGGAAGCAAAATATGACACCAAGCGCATTCCATCACGTACTTACGATGCTGGCGGCTCCCATAGGTTAAGTTAGCTTTAGGTAAATTTAGTTTTTAAGAGTTAGTTGTAATTTTGAATTGAATGAATAAAGAGCTCTCGCTCGTAAAAAAATATATTTTTTTAATAAAATAAAGTAAATAAAAACTTATTTTGTACAAAGATTGAGCACATGTGCTTGTGGATATAATAGTATATGTGATATCTAGTTAACCAGGGGCGGATCAATACACAGATTTTCACTAAGGCATAACACTAGCGGAAATCTGTTATTGAAAAAGTTCAAATTGGATTCTAGTTAGAACGTATATTATAGGTAATTGTCCGAATTGTGTTTTGTAAGTTTTAAATATTGGAATTTTTGGTGAATTCAGAGTGGATTTTAGCAACATTCGTGGTCTAAGATAGAACTTCTGCGCCGCATATGTTCACACGGAGACACAAAGGCCAGCATGTTTGGCAGTGAAACTCATATAGGTGAAGAATCCGATCATTTGGAATTTTATCTCAATGGATTAGCTGTATTTATAAGAAAGGATGTTGCATATCAACTTCAACCACAATATGGTTTGTGCTCTTACACAAACTAACTTCATGTGGTTAAAATTCACGGGAAATAAGCATATCATCTACGTACTTACATATGTTTTCTTTATTAAAGGGGCGATTTCAATGTACACAATTCTTAATGGCTTCGCTTTTCTGGCCAGACAACCCCCAAAGGAAGGTATGTTGAAGTCTTTGCTGAGTTAAATCAATTAATTTGAATTCCTGACGTTACCTGTCAATCCACCAACACTCCAGACTTTTTTCTCACATTTTTGTTTTATACGTTTTCTCAATAATTTGAGAGTTTGTTTGTCGTTTTCATCTAAATATGTTTTATGACGAAGATTTTCCCTTTCTTCAATTAAACTTTTTGTTGTACTTGAAATTTTATCTGGCTTTTTGGGAATAGGTTTAATTATGTTTTCATTTGCTGAGACTAGTAGAGCTTTTTCGAAAGCATCGTATTGGGCTTGAACTGTACTTAAAGATTTTATGAATTCCAAACTACACATATTTTTGATTTTCTCAAGGTAGCTGGTTTTGTCTTCATTTGATATAATTTTTGGTATATCCTTTTTAGGTTGGGATTTGTGGTATTCTTTTGTCTTGTGGCTGATTTTTATTTTAACCGGTTTATAATAGAGACGTCTTGAACTGTTTTTCTTTTGTTGGTGACTATGAAGCCAATCTCTTTTTTTACTAAACGGTTTGGAGATATTCAGGTCCATTTATTTTTTGTCTTTTTCTTAAACAGACTGTTGCAGACGGTTAAACCATCTTTTCTGAAGCCCACCTTAGCATTAAAATCTCCAATTATGTAGAGAATTTTTGATCTTGATTTTGATAATATTTTATTGAGATCTTCATAGAAAGAATCAATTTTTTCTTCGTTTGAAGCTTCGGTGGGAGCATAAACCTGGACAATCACGACCCTTGTTTTGTTGATCTCCAACTCGCATGATGCAATTCTTTCGTTGTGTAGAGTTACCACTTTAACATTTTTCTTCAGTTTTTTATTTATAAGCATTCCAACACCATATAGGCCTTTGGTCTGCCCAATATAGAAAAAAATATTTCCGTTTTCCTCTTCCAACAGTTTTTCTTCAAATAATCTTGTTTCCGCCAAACCGATAACGTCCCAGTTTATGTTTCTAATAGCCGTATCAAATTCACATTTTTCATTTGTTGATAGGCTTCTGGTATTATACTCGTATGTGCATATATTTAAATCTGTTATTTGATTTTTTTCTTTTTCATATTTTTGAATATTTTTTGTTTTGTATCCTGATCTGTTTTTACCATCGAGATTTCTTGTGTCTGAGTGATGGTATCTTAGACTTGGGGGGTTTTGGCCTAACTCCCTCGCGGTGGCCAACCGTACTGAGGAAGTCGTTTTATCGTTAGCCTTACTCTTATTCATTTGATCGTGCCTGGTGTTGTTTTTGTGTATATCATTTGAAAATTTGCTTGTTGATTGTTAGTTACTTAAACGTGTTACATTGGCTTCAAGAAATTCTTTCATGGAAGTTGAGCCTTTTTTAAATTCTTGTTTATGTTTTTACTGTTTTGTAGAGTTATATTTTTATCATTTTTAGACTTAGATGTTTCTTCGAATGACCTTGCTCTTTTCGTCTGTGTATTTTCTTTGTTTTCTTCAGAAATTTTCTTACTAATGTCATCTATAATTTCCTTTGCTACAGGCTGATTATCTGCGAAGATTTTTTCCATTTTTGAGTGATGCAGCTACGCCTTGAATCTTGAGTTCATTTAAAACACTTTTTGTTTGTTTTCTTTCGGCTGCGATTTCTTTGGGCAGGTCATCATTAAAACATATTTTATTGGGTAATTCCTTTAGATATTCGTTGTTCTGCATAATTAAGTTTTTCTTCCTTGATGTTGTGAGTTTCAACTTAATTAATCTTATTTTTGAAGATTTTTTGCCAATTCTATAAACTGCATCTATTTCGCTTATATCAAGTGGAACATCCATTGTTTTGTTAACTAGGTCGAATAGTAGCTAATATTTTTTTTTGTTTTTATTTTATTTTTTCTACTAATTAAATTTATTATGAATTTTTTAATATGGGATTTTGTCCACTTTTTGTTATGAAGAGTGTACTTTTTTTCTATGTACTTATGGCACAGATAAGAAACTATACAGATGTCTCATCCCCATAGAAGAAAATGTCCCATATTTTTTCCACTACTCCTTGGCTATCAACCGACAAAAAGCTTTTTGTCGGTTAATCGTCAAGCACAAAAAGCTGTTTTTGATTTCACATATTGGCTTGCCAGTATGCCCGTCAAAGCTATGTGTCTAACTATAAAAAAACTTTGAAGATTGTTTTTTCTCTCAATTCAATGTCCATTCCATACTTCCATAGAGACAAAGAAGAACAGAAACTGTTGTTTTGGTTTCGATGATCTTTTGGTCCCGATGTTACCATATTTCAGTTATTATTGTTTAAGCGATGTAGGTATTTTTTGCTATGTATGCTATTTATTATTGAATATGAAAATAAAAACCATAGTAACTTATTTGTCCATATTATATTTTACTATATCAAATAAAACAATATATGTACATATGTTGAAAATACATTTAAGAAAGGAAGAAAAGATAAGTTAGTTGCGAGATATTTTAAAAATAATGTGTATGTATTCGTATGGTAACTCTGATGCACATGTACGTGCGCGTATGAGGCTTAGTTTTGGTTGCCATCCTTTATTTTGATTTTTTTGACACATATATTGAACACATGTGTGTATGTACGTACATATCCATAGATATACATATATGACAAAAGCGTGAGTTTCAATTTCGGTCTTTTTGTGGTTTGTTAATTGCTTTTTTGTTGTCCTAACAAAACGTAGGTATGTTGCGCATTTTGTGAACTTAAACAGGTGTAGGTACATACTCATGTAAAATTTAATTTTTCTTATTTAGAAAAATTGTATTAGGAAGTAAGTATGCAAAAATGTAAGTTTAAGCTGTTTTCTGTGGAAGTAGATGTATCGACAAGTTAAATTAATATATATTTTGAAAGAAGTCTGGTTTAAGTAAAATAAACATTGTCTTAAAATGTTACCAAACATTAACAATAATATTTCTATGGGATGAAACAACTTTGAAGTCAATACCTTTCTTTATTCAATTCGATTTATAAATTCAATTTTTAATAATTGTTTTATTTTTTTTTTGCTTAAAGTTTTTATATATTTTCAACATTTTTTGTATTAAATTAAATAAGTTTGAAGTCAATATCTTTCTGTTTTCAAGATGCTTTAGTAGAACCTATTTTTACCAGTTTTAAGTAGTTTTCTGTAGGTTTTTTTCTAAAAAAAATAGTAAATTGGGATGTTAAAATAGGTCTGTTAAGTTTTGTTTAGAAGTTTTTTATGTTTAATATATCACTGCTCTTAGCCTATTTAAGCAAAGGTGGTTTTATAAAAAGTTTAAGGGACAATTTTTGGCCTTGACAAATAAAAATAAAAACTCGTAAGTATTTATAATTATTTATTTTATTATTGATCTTTTATAAAACTACCTTTGCTTAAATAGTTTCCAGGGGTCACGAACGGGGACGTGACAGAATATCGACCCCCACCCACCTACCATATGTGCCGATGTAAATTTTGGACAAATTTTTGTTGCATTTAATCTTTTAGAATTGTACATATATTCAATTATTTTCCAGCTCGGCCAAATTATATTTCAATAAATTATTTCTAAAGATGATTTTTAAAAGATGAGGAATATCATACCATACATTTTTTTTTTGTAAACAAAGTTACAAATTTTGTCATCTAGACATAATTTACTAAACAAACTTCGATTTGTAGGCCCTTATCGCAGCAAATAGCTCGTACATTTAATTTTAATTCTTCGCATATATCCAAACAGTTATGCACTTCTAACTCAAGTTGTTGCGAAGGGATATTACTTGGGCAAATGACATGATACAAAACTTTTTTAAAGTTGCCGCTTAAACTATTTATCATAAAAACGCAGGCTGACTTAGCACATACATATATCAGATCTTTGGTTTTTGCCATAATCTACAAAACCTTCAATTACATCTTTGTATTCATTGTAGGTTAAACTTGTCTGAAGGCTCATTTCATCAAAAATTAGAACCACTTCTTTCTCTTTCGTTGCCAATTTTGAGGTAATTTTGTCTATCTCTTCTAAAATGTTTTTGTTTAAGCCTGGAGAAAGGCCTTTAACGCTTATATATCTATGTAAAGAAGATGGATGAGGCAAGTGAAATTCTAATTGATTTCTCAAAAAATTATGAACGGATGAACGCAAAAATATACACTGCGAAATCCATTTTTCTTCTTCAGTGTACTCTGTTTTACTTTGGGACAAAATGAGTTGCAAACGTTTTTGAGTTTTGGTTCATAGGTAAAACCCCAATTTTCTTTTGTACATTAAGCTTTGCACGGGCTTTAAGTATTTTATTTTTTTCTCTTAAACGATTATTTTGTTTCCAAACATTTATTTTCGTTCTTCGATTTTTTTTTATTTTCATTTTAAGAGCATTAGGTATAAATTTTCTTAAGACTTGCAATTTTTTTTATATAAAAAGTTTGCCTATTTAACATGAGCCTCACATTTTGTGGAAGCAAATTGAACCTCTTCATCTAAACTTTTGCTTGACAATATCCTTGAAGCTAGACTTAGTTCATAAGAGAAATGAAAACATATATTCTCAACATTCAGCCTATTAATTCAAGAAGCAAAGCGTTTTGTTTCAAAGGTTTGAACATTTTGCAAATACAAAAAGCATTATATATAGACCATAATAATTTATATTATTTAAATATTAATAAATTTAACAAAGATCCCTTAGAAAATTTATAAAGGTGCCCGAAATCAACGATCTTGCTACCAGATATTATGCAGGCTATTATCTTTTTAAATCGATGAAAAAAATGAAAAGTATGTGAAAACTGTATTCAACAAATGTCAAAAGATAAGCTTCAATTTGATTAAACGAAAATATTAATTAAATTGAGAGAATGCGAAACCTCAAAAGGAAATACGTCTGTAGTCTTCACGTACAAATATTTACAACTTTCTTCAAAAAAATACCTTTTATATCGAGATTAAATGAAAACATTGTAAGAGAATTTATAAACGCAACAAACAGACAATATCCAAGCTGGTTCGATGATTCCGATGAATGCTATGCACATAAAATTGACATCATACATTTTTTAATAAAAGTCTTACTTTGGAAAAATTGTAAATGGGTTATTGATACAAAAGATAAAAAGTATAAAAATCCTAGAACTAAAATAAAAAGATTATTGAATGTTTTGTTAAACCCGTAGCTCAAACAAAAAGGCACGAGTACGATAACTTTGGCGCCAAGATATAATAACGGTTTTTGGTAGAGGGTCTTAATACAAGCATTTTTTACTATGGGAGGGGGGGTCTATCTCCCCCCGTTTAGGCGGGAGGGGCAATTTAAAAAAGTTATTATTTAAAATGGAAAAAAATAATTAAAAAATAACGGTGATACTAACAATTAAGTTGTATAAATTTTTTTAAAGCCAACGTTCTGTTCTATTAGCCAGTTTTTAAATCAAGTCAAAACTATGCGTAGTTTTTGAAAAATTTAACTTTAAACTCAAAATTTGAGTAAAAAAAGTTAAAAAAAGGTTTAAAGTGTAACTTTTTCAATACTTCAAGATTATCTACCATTGTTTTTATTTCAGAATTTATTGCTCTTATTTGTTTTTGATCAAAAACTGAAAACTAGATGATTTTATATCTTTTAGTTTTTGAGAAAATTGAAAATAAAAATTTAAATTTTAAACTCAAAATTTGAGTAAAAAAAGTTAAAAAAAGGTTTAAAGTGTAACTTTTTCAATACTTCAAGATTATCTACCATTGTTTTTATTTCAGAATTTATTGCTCTTATTTGTTTTTGATCAAATACTGAAAACTAGATGATTTTATGTCTTTTAGTTTTCGAGAAAATTAAAAATAAAAATTTAATTTTAAACTCAAAATTTGAGTAAAAAAAGTTAAAAAAAGGTTTGAAGTGTAACTTTTTCAATACTTCAAGATTATCTACCATTGTTTTTATTTCAGAATTTATTGCTCTTATTTGTTTTTGATCAAAAACTGAAAACTAGATGATTTTATATCTTTTAGTTTTTGAGAAAATTGAAAATAACCACAACTACTATTTTAATTTAATTCTTTTTTTTTTTTGCTTGAGTGGTCTTATTTTGATACCAATAATAGTATTTGCGTATGCGTAATGCGTGTTTGGGTGTATGCAACAGTAACGTGTGCGCGAGTTGGGTGTGTGCAACAGTGGGATCTGTAAGGGGGGGCATGCTGCCCCCCTGCAACCCCCCTGCTTGGGAACACTATAGGATTTGGGGTGGGTGCAAGTTGGAGTGCGTGCAAGGTGGGGAGGGTGCAAGGTGCGGTGGGTGCAATATGGGGTGCATGCAAAGTTTCTTTTGCATTTAAATAAGCTGGATTTAAGAAAAATTAATTTACCTCTTAATCCATATTCGATTATTACTATCAAAATAAGACTACGTTAATACTTAAGCAAGGAAAAAGTAATTTAATTAAAATATTTTGTTTTGGTAATTTTCAATTTTCTCAAGAACTAGAAGACATAAAGTCATCTAGTTTTCAGTTTTTGATCAAAAACAAATAAGAGCAATGAATTATAAAAAAAAAATAGTAGATAATCTGAAAGTTTTGAAAAATTACACTTTAAACCTTTTTTTTAACTTTTTTTATCACAAATTTTGAATTTAAAACAATTTTTTTCAAAAACTATGCATAGTTTTGACTTGATTTATTTATTTATTTATATCTTTATTAACATGTAAATAAATTACAATGCTAATATTAAGCGAGCTTTAGCTACCATGACTACCAGCTCGGATAAATACTACCATAAGAATAATATACATTATATATATACAATATGGAAATAAAAGTTAGGTAGATTTAATTAAATAATTAATTTTCAAATAAAATTTTCTAAATTTAGTTTGCATATTATCTTGTAAGTATGGTTGATGTTCTCTTCTGATGGGTTTTTAAGTAGATTAGTTAAGGATGAGTCGGGAACTACTGTTTTGGCTACTTCTTTAATTTTAGCACAATCATAGACGAGGTGTTTAATGGTGATTATGTCATTTGTGGTGCAGAGATGACAGTTTTCAGGCTCAGTTCTTGTCATGAGATGACCGTGGGTAGTATAAGTGTGGCCCAATCGCAGCCGAAGATATATTTTTATCTTTTTCCATGAGCATTGGGTAGGAAAAATGATCCGTTGGGAGTTTGGATTAATATGAGAATAATGATGTACATATTGCATCCAATCGTCATGAAGTTTCTCGTTCCAATATTTATTAATTTCTTTTCGCGTGTCTTTGCTGTTTGGAAAGTAAAACGTATATAGTGGTTCACTTGTTGCAGATTTAGCAGCTTGATCTGCTGATTCGTTGCCTTTTATTCCAACGTGTCCTGGAATCCACATGAGCTTAATTTTTTCCTTGCTGCCAATGAGTTTGTTGCGAATAATCTCCGGTAAGACGGTTCTATTGTCAACATTACGCACTGCTTCTATTATAGAGAGACTGTCAGAGCAGATAATTGTTTTTTTCGATCCCGAAATTTCGATTGCTTTTAGAACAGCCAATGCTTCGGCTGAAAAAACAGAAGCAGAATGTCGAAGGAGTCCTTTTGAGATTATAGTACCGTCCTGGGTGGAAACAGCAAATGCTGTGCCAAGATCATTTTTAGATCCATCAGTGAAGATGAAATTGAAATTGTGTTGTTTTTCTGTATCCATAATTTCAAAGAAGCTCTGTTGATACTGCTCGTTTGAGGTTGTCAATTTTGGTAAGCAGGTGAGTTGTGTATCTAGACAGCCTTTTGGGAGAGTCCAGGGTGGTTTGGCGGCAGGTCGAATGATATTTTTCAAAATTGGGATATTCATTTGTTTTGAATATTGTATGATATTGTAAAGTGTTGACGGGGTCTTAGGAATTCTTTTACGGCTTAAGCATTGCCTGGCATCAATCGACACAAGACAACTATCGGATGTTGCTAATCTTTGAACGAGAAGGGATGTAAGGTATTGAACTCTTTGCTCTATTGAAGGAAGACCAGCTTCGGTTAACATGTTTTTAATGGGCGTAGTTCTAAATGCTTTAAGACTCAGCCGAATAGCGTTATGGTACTGGGGTTTTATTATATTCAGTGAAGACTTTGAACATTTTCCATAAATACTCATTCCATAATCGATTTTGGCAAGTATGGTTGATCTGATGATGCTTATTAGTGAGTTAATGTGAACTAAACTGTTTTTACATGATAAATACTTTATAATTTTAAGTCTGGTAGCCAAGCTTTTTTTTAAATACAAACAGTGCTCCTTAAAATTAAATTTACAATCAAATGTTATACCAAGCAAACAGAGTTTATTTACATTTACTATAGAATTAAAATTTGAACATAAAACGATATTTTTTGAACAACTATTTTTTCTACAGATGTGTAGTATTTTACTTTTTTCGAATGAAATTCTTGAACCGGAATTAGAACACCAGGTTGAGATATCTGCAAGAATGTTTGAAAATGTAGAAGCAGTAGTTGTGAGATCTTTGCATTTGGTAAATAGCGTTAGATCATCTGCATATAAAGAGTGTTCCAAGTTCTTATATCTTTTTATAATTTCGCTCAGATCGTCAAAGGCTATTATGAAAAGAACAACTGAGAGAGGAGATCCTTGTGGGATTCCGTTCTCAAGGTTTTTGACAGATGAATATATATGACCTAATTTGATTCGAAATTGTCGGTTACTTAAAAATGATTTTATCAGGTTATAAATTTTTGGCCCTATTTTCCATTGAGTAAGTTTTTTAAGAATAATATGGATTCCAATTCTGTCAAAGGCTTTTTCAAAGTCTATTGACAGAATTGAAACATGGTTTTTAGTCGATAAAGCGGATGAAACATAGTAATCAATGTGCAGTAAGGCATCAATTGTAGAATGTTTTTGTTTAAATGCCACTTGGTTTGGACTAAGAATTTTTTTTTATCTAGGAACCAAAATAGCCTCTTTGATATGATTTTTTCAAATATTTTTCCAGAGCATGGAAGTAAGGATATTGGACGATAGCCCGATATTTCAGTGGTGCTCTTATTGGACTTTGGGATTGGTATAACACTGGCTGTTTTCCATACTTGTGGTATGACTGCGTTATTAAGAATTTCATTATAAAGATATAGAAGCCTTTGTTTTAAATCCATTGGTGCATTCTTTAGCATTGTGTAGGAAATCCTGTCAAAACCAGGGGTTTTTCCTTTTGCGGAACGAAGACAGCTTTCAAGTTCTATTAAATTAATAGGAAGTTCAATGTGTTTTGCTGTTGAATCAGTTTCATAGGTTGGGGCGAAGTTGTTATTTATTTCTTGTTTTTGAATAATGAATTCAGGGGGAAAGTTTTGGTCCTTGGAATATAGTGACCACGTTTGAGCGAAGTGCTCTGCAATTTCAAGTGGACATGTTAAATTTTCAGTTGAAGTTCTTATGGTTTTTACTAAAAGATTATTGTAGTTGCCTGTTAAGGACTTAACGTCAGCCCAGAGCTTTTTAGAGCTGGAATGTGGGTTAATGTTTTCTGTAAATTTTTGGAAACATGAAGCTTTGGCAATTTTTGCTCTTTTCCTAAAAACTGCATTGGCTTTGCGAAAAGCTATGAGATTTTGATCTGATGGATATTTTTTTAATTTTTTCCAGGCATTTTGTTTGATTGCTCTGAGTTCTGCAATCTCATTGTTCCACCAGGGGACATTTCTATGTTGTTTTGGTTTGTAATGCGTTTGGGGTATAGCTATGTTAGCTGCAAAACGAATGGATTTTTGGATGATAGCTGTTTCCTTGTTGATGTTAAGGGATTTTTTCTTGTCAGATAAGAAGTTGGACACTTCAGATTGAAACAAAGTCCAGTTAGCTCTATCAGTTTGGAATTTTGGATGAGCTTTTGTGTTTATCAGTGGAGTTTCAAAAGCTAATGTGGTTACAATTGGGAAGTGGTCACTTCCATGCAACTCAGGAAGTCTTGACCAATAGGAGTTGGGACAGATTTGAGGTGAAACAAAAGTTAAATCGACATGGGTAAATGTATTATGAGTAGAGAAATGCGTAGGTTGCCCGTCATTTAATAGAACAAGGTTTGAGGTGTTAAGGAAATCTTCTAATATTCTACCACGGCTATTTTGAGAAGGTGAACCCCATAATGGATTCCATGAATTGAAGTCTCCTGTGAATATAATTGGCGTTTGAAAGCCGTTGACGATGTCTTCCAAATCTGCGGCACTGAATGCTTGATCTGGATGAATATATACCGAGATTATTGTAATTTTAATTTTAAGCTCTATTTTAACTGCTATAGCTGGGAGTCTAGAATCAATATTTTTGAAAGTATGCGGTATAGATTTGTGTACTAGAAGACATACACCTTGAGTCGAAGAGGTATTGGAGGGTGAGTTTTGAAAGTAAGATGAATAATTCTTGGGTGATTGTGGTTGAAAGTTGAATTTAATGTGGGTCTCTTGAAGAGATATAATGGCGGGGTTTATTTCATTAATAAGGAGTTGTAGTTCGTGATAGTTATTGTAGAAGCCATTAAGATTCCACTGGAGGATCTTAAAAATTGACTTTGTTTTGGGTTCAGAGTTTTGTACAACATAATTAGACTTATGCCGTGACAAAACTGTGTTGGAAAGATTGCGTTTGTTCGAGATAGTAATATGACTCTGCAGTCCAGATGTTGAAGCGCTCAAGCTCTCTGTGGAGCTTGGGCGATTCAATTCCGGGACTGCAGAGTCAGATTGGGGAGCGTTATTATTGTTTTTATATTTCATCTTCATCTATTTCTATAGGTGTCGTTTGTTTAATTGAGTTAAGAGATTGAGTAAGAGTATGACTAGATGCTGAAACTGTGTTTGTTTGAGAGAATTTGGCGCCTATTTGGGAAGAGGCACTATTTGTTGGGGTTTGAGTTGAAATGGGAGATTTATGAGTAAACGGAGGCTTAGAAAAGTTTGTGTTTGAGTTATGAAGTGGAGAGTTTGAGTGATTTAAAAATGTTCTGGAGCTGTGGGAGAGATTTGATGGTTTGATAGTGGAGAGTGAATTGAGAGAATCGGTTTCATTGTTTTGTGTGATTGATGAGTGGTTTTTGATTTGATTGTTTTGAATATGTGGAAGTTGGGATGTTGAGGCCAGAGAAGATGAGGTATTATTGTGGACTGGTGCCTGCTGTTGGTTGGTAGAGGGGATGAGACTGGAAGCAGTTGAGTTGGACTCGAGTGGTGGATTAGGTTTTTGTATTGTGGTAGATTTTGTTTCTGTTTTTGCATTTTCAGTAGGTTTTAGTTGAGATGAGCTGTTTATTACAGAGGAATAAGAAGAGGAGAGAGTTGTGGGGGGATTTCGTTCGTTGTAAATTTGTCTTGCATCAGCCATGCTACATTTTTTGACAGTTTTTATTTTGAGTATTTCTTTAGCCTGTAGGTAACGTGGACATTGCCTCGAAGACGAAGGGTGTGGTTCAGAGCAATTGGCGCAGAATATACGTGTACAATCAATAGGGGAATGAGGGGGTAAATTGCAAGTGACACAAGAAGTTTTACCTTTACACCATTTAGAAGTGTGCCCAAGCAGCTGACAATTACGGCAGCGCATCAGGTTGGGAAAGAATTCCTCAACTTTTGCGTGTTCCCAGCCAATATGAAGTGAAGTAGGAGGACGGAAGAGGTCAAATGTAAACAACACCAGGCCTGTACAAACCGATATGGGCTTGCCTTCCTTATCTACTGATGGCTTAGTAAATTTATATACACTTGTGACGCCTTGTTCTTTCATTTCATGGACAATTTCATCTTCTGATACATTTATGAGACAGGGTGCGTAGACTGTACCTTTGGATTGATTGAGATTGGAATGAAGTGTCACTGATATTGGACAGAGGTTAGAAAGCATTTTTTTTGATAGGAAGATCTCGGCAATTTTTTTTGATTTTGTTAAGATCAATAAGTTTCCATCGCGCAGTTGAGATATGGACTCATAACCAGTGCTTATGCTATCAATTGCTTTTTTTAGCACAAATATGCTAAAAGATGTCAGTTTTTGTCTGGGTCTGAAGGTGCGATTACAATGAATTTGGGGTTCGAATAGTTAGAACTAATTGGTAGGGATGTGTTTAAATCCAAAGGTGATAAGGTAGTAGTGGGTCTTCTTTTTTTACCGTGTTTTTGTTCGGAAAGGATCTCTAAATCGAGAATCCCATACCGACCACTCGAAGGACCACCTGGCCCAAGGCCCATGATTTTAAGAGATGTTACTCACTTGTTGATAAGATTTTTCACTCACTAGTTAAATTAAAAAATATAACCAAAGAAAAATAGAGGATAAATTAAAAGCGATGAGAATTCACTATAAAAAAAGCAGGTAATCGTATACCGCCAAAAAATTATGAATGTAACAATCACACAGAAGGGATAACTGACCGGCTTGAAGATTAGTCGGTGACTGTGACTTGATTTAGAAACAAGCTAATAGACAAAAGTGCTGGCTTTAAAAAAAGGAATAATATTAATTTAAGTATTACCGTTATTTTTTAATTATTTTTTTTTCCATTTAATGTACATATTTTTTAAACTGCCCCTACCGCCAAAACGGAGGGAGATAGACCCCCCCTCCCATAGTAAAAAATGCTTGTTTTTAACTGTTCTATACAAATCCGTCATTAAACTTTGTCGCCAAAGTTATCGTACTCTCCCTAACAAAAACAACAAAACAATATATACATACATAACCAATTTACATATATATATAAATGTACAATTCAGCGGGTGGTAGGTGAGTTGGTGTCGATATTCTGTCACGTCCCCGTTCTTGACCCCAGGAAACTATTTAAGCAAAGGTAATTTTATAAAAGATCAATAATAAAATAAATAATTATAAATACTTACGAGTTTTTATTTTTATTTGTCAAGGCCAAAAATTGTCCCAAACTTTTTATAAAACCACCTTTGCTTAAATAGGCTAAGAGCAGTGATATATTAAACATAAAAAACTTCTAAACAAAACTTAACAGACCTATTTTAACATCCCAATTCACTATTTCTTTTAGAAAAAAACCTACAGAAAACTACTTAAAACTGGTAAAAATAGGTTCTACTAAAGCATCTTGAAAACAGAAAGATATTGACTTCAAACTTATTTAATTTAATACAAAAAATGTTGAAAATATATAAAAACTTTAAGCAAAAAAAATAAAACAATTATTAAAAATTGAATTTATAAATTGAATTGAATAAAGAAAGGTATTGAGTATTGACTTCAAAATATATATTAATTTAACTTCTCGATACATCTACTTCCACAGAAAACAGCTTAAACTTACATTTTTGCATACTTACTTACTAATACAATTTTTCTAAATAAGAAAAATTAAATTTTACATGAGTATGTACCTACACCTGTTTAAGTTCACAAAATGCACAACATACCTACGTTTTGTTAGGACAACAAAAAAACAATTAACAAACCACAAAAAGACCGAAATTGAAACTCACGCTTTTGTCATATATGTACATATATCTATGGATATGTACGTACATACACACATGTGTTCAATATATGTATGTATGTGTCAAAAAAATCAAAATAAAGGAAGGCAACCAAAACTAAGCCTCATACGCGCACGTACATGTGCATCAGAGTTACCATACGAATCCATACAAATTATTTTTAAAATATCTCGCAACTAACTTATCTTTTCTTCCTTTCTTAAATGTATATTCAACATATGTACATATATTGTTTTATTTGACATAGTAAAATATAACATGGACAAATAAGTTACTATGGTTTTTATTTTCATATTCAATAATAAATAGCATAAATAGCATAAAATACCTACATCGCTTGAACAATAATAACTGAAATATGGTAACATCGGGACCAAAAGGTCATCGAAACCAAAACAACAGTTTCTGTTCTTCTTTGTCTCTATGGAAGTATGGAATGGACATTGAATTGAGAGAAAAAACAATCTTCAAAGTTTTTTTTATAATGGGTGATTTTTTAAGAGCTTGAGAACTTTTTAAAAAAAAAAAACGCATAAAATTTGCAAAATCTCATCGATTCTTTATTTGAAACGTTAGATTGGTCCATGACATTTACTTTTTGAAGATAATTTCATTTAAATGTTGACCGCGGCTGCGTCTTAGGTGGTCCATTCGGAAAGTCCAATTTTGGGTAACTTTTTCGAGCATTTCGGCCGGAATAGCCCGAATTTCTTCGGAAATGTTGTCTTCCAAAGCTGGAATAGTTGCTGGCTTATTTGTGTAGACTTTAGACTTGACGTAGCCCCACAAAAAATAGTCTAAAGGCGTCAAATCGCATGATCTTGGTGGCCAACTTACCGGTCCATTCCTTGAGATGAATTGTTCTCCGAAGTTTTCCCTCAAAATGGCCATAGAATCGCGAGCTGTGTGGCATGTAGCGCCATCTTGTTGAAACCACATGTCAACCAAGTTCAGTTCTTCCATTTTTGTCAACAAAAAGTTTGTTAGCATTGAACGATAGCGATCGCCATTCACCGTAACGTTGCGTCCAACAGCATCTTTGAAAAAATACGGTCCAATGATTCCACCAGCGTACAAACCACACCAAACAGTGCATTTTTCGGGATGCATGGGCAGTTCTTGAACGGCTTCTGGTTGCTCTTCACTCCAAATGCGGCAATTTTGCTTATTTACGTAGCCATTCAACCAGAAATGAGCCTCATCGCTGAACAAAATTTGTCGATAAAAAAGCGGATTTTCTGCCAACTTTTCTAGGGCCCATTCACTGAAAATTCGACGTTGTGGCAGATCGTTCGGCTTCAGTTCTTGCACGAGCTGTATTTTATACGGTTTTACACCAAGATCTTTGCGTAAAATCTTCCATGTGGTCGAATAACACAAACCCAATTGCTGCGAACGGCGCACAGTGGCCCGTTTTGACTTTTTTGGTTGCAAAAATCATATCTCCTAAACGAATAAAGATATTGCTTTAATTTTTTTTTATCTTGAAGGAAATTTCTAAGGCTATAAAAATTGTGACTTTCAAAAAAAACTGTTCACAGGGTGTTTCAGAAATTTGTGTTAAAATAAGAAGTTTTAGCAAAGGTCATAAACATAGCGGTATTTTAATATGCAATCGTCAAAATCATTTTTTTTAAGTAATCTGAGTGAATTGCAACAGTAGAGCAAAAAAAAAAAACTGTTAACAGGGTGTTTCAGAAATTTGTGTTAAAATAAGAAGTTTTAACAAAGGTCATAAACATAGCGTTATTTTAATATGCAATCGTCAAAATCATTTTTTTAAGTAATCTGAGTGAATTGAAACAGTAGAGCAAAAAAAACTGTTTACAGGGTGTTTCAGAAATTTGTGTTAAAATTAAAAGTTTTAACAAAGGTGATAAACGTAGCGGTATTTTAATATGCAATCATCAAAATCAATTTTTTAAGTAATTTAGTGAATTGAAACAGTGGAGCAAAGAGAAAAAGAACCAATTCGAGTGAAACAGTGGGGAAAAAAGTATTTTTTTTTTAATTTTAAGGCATTTTTTTTTTTATTTTCCAGTATTCAAGAGTACATAATGTATTTTGGTTATACATATATCAAAAGTCAGTGTAAAAAGAAATAAAGACAAAACAAATTAATATATAAACACTAAATTTCTTGAAAACTGTCATCTAAGTCCGGGGAAATGTGTAATAAACTCATCATTTCTGGAGAGTATCGTTCTTTCAGATCTTTTTGGCTTCTTACATGCCTTAAGGAAGAAATAAGTGGATTCGAAGAGGTTGCAAGCATGTTAAATAGGTCCTCATTCTGCCGAATCCTTGACTTCGCAGTTGTCGGGAACTGCTTCTTTTTTCGCAACTGTAATCATATTGTAGGATGGCAAGACATCTATGTTGTGATGTCTTAACGAAGTTCTCAGGATTTTATATTTTTCTTTTGAGAGTCCCAAATCCATAAACAAAGCTAATGCGTTCTCATTGGTGTATTTTATGGGATTGTGTTGGGGAGTGTGAATGCTTTCCTTGACTCTTTTGACACGAAGTGGACTTGCAGAAGATATTGCCTGAATTATATCACTCTTCCCCTTTTCATGGGCCTTATTGTATCTTATACTCAAAGCTTCAGAGAGATGTTCTGTACATATCTCCTTTGTAGCTTTGATTATTTTTTGTTTTTTAGTAAATGTTGCGCACTCATTGACTGTCTTTCTTGGTCTTCCTCTCGATGTAGTTGGGAGATCACCCGCTTCTTCTGTTTGCCCGGTATTGATATGCAGAGATAAGGAAAGCCATTCTGCATTCTTTTTAAAGTTATTTCTCGATCTTTTGGCTGCTATCCATTTTCTATCAAGGTTGTAATAGAATTATTTTAATATCTGTTTGATTGCATTTGCATCTGGTAGTTGGTATTCAATTTCCACGGCAGATATAAACTCATTGCAAGTGGTAACATTGACAAAAAGTTCAAACAAATCCTTATTCGGAATATCCATTTTAAATTGTTTTGAAAAATAAAAGCAACTGCTCGAACGCTCGTTTGAATTCTAAATGATTATTTTAGTCAAATGTTTCATCTTTTTATACCTTAGAGTAAATACCTGTACTCAAGTCGCTTTAATCCTTATATTAATTATATTTAAAGACACCCCAATAAAACTACCTGTCTGTCTACCTGTATACTAACATATTCCAAAATCGTTTTATCCTTAAATCTTATCAATAAATTCTTAATCTTAATCCTTATCAATAAAAGTACCTGATCAAAATTCAATCGTACCCGAAAACAAATGCGTTATTTAAAATTTTATAACAGGATTAAAAAAATTAGTTCTAAAACTCTTGAAAATCTTATGTAATAAACAAAAAATAAAAATGATTTACCTTTTTAAAATAAAATCATCTTTTGTAAATCCACCACACACAAAACAAAGAAAACCATAAAAAAAAATTTCCATAAAAAAAGAGGGGAAAAAAATGACTGACTTCATCACTTCAAATCTCCCTAGCTCAGTTCGATGCAAAATGACGCAGTTGATCTTTTGGATTTATGTAAAGGAATATATAAGGATTCTGAATCAGTTGAGATCTTAGCACCACTCGTTGAACCTTTTTTTTCTATCCAATTTGAAGTCGAAAAAGTGTGCAAAAAGTAGTGTTTCCAAAAAAATTAAATTAAACAATTAAAAAATTTTTTTTGTTTTTTTTTTTGTTTTAACTACCGATCTAAATAATGGCAAAGCATATCATAAAAACAAAAACGAAAAGCGTTTGGAAGCCCTTTTTCTAGTTTTTTCATTCAAAGTTAAGAAAAAAAATAAAAAAATAAAAAAAAATGATCATCATAAAAAATGTTCAACTTTGGCCTGCTCTATAAGGCACACCAATAACCCAAATTGAATATTTTTTTCGATTACTCAAGCTCCAAATATTTGTGAGTCCAGTGAACTAAAAAGTTTTGCATTATAGACCCACTCGAAAAATGAATATTGCAAGCAGTTTTGCATAAACGGGCCACTGTGCGGCGACGAATCGACATTTCACGGTCTTCAGCAACACTCTCAGAAACAGGCAATATTCTCTTCTGTACGCACTGTACGCATTCGTGTGGTTGGTTTAATGTCCAATAAAGTAAACTGAGTGCGAAACTTGGTCACAATCGCATTAATTGTTTGCTCACTTGGTCGATTATGTAGACCATAAATCGGACGTAAAGCGCGAAACACATTTCGAACCGAACACTGATTTTGGTAATAAAATTCAATGATTTGCAAGCGTTGCTCGTTAGTAAGTCTATTCATGATAAAATGTCAAAGCATACTGAGCATCTTTCTCTTTGACACCATGTCTGAAATCCCGCGTGATCTGTCAAATACTAATGCATGAAAATCCTAACCTCAAAAAAATCACCCATTAGTTAGACACATAGCTTTGAACAGGCATACTGGCAAGCCAATATGTGAAATCAAAAACAGCTTTTTGTGCTTGACGATTAACCGACAAAAAGCTTTTTGTCGGTTGATAGCCAAGGAGTAGTGGAAAAAATATGGGATATTTTCTTCTATGGGTATGAGACATCTGTATAGTTTCTTATCTGTGCTTATGGTTTGCAAAAAAAAAACGTATTAAAGGTTTGTGTATTAGATAGGTTCTGTTTTGGGATAAATTTCTGTACGTAACGTAATGCAAAAGCTAATTATATAATTATCTGTGTAATGGTGGAATATACGTTGACAGCTTCCAAGTAGTAGTAGTTGTATGCAAAGAAAAACAATTTGTTTGGTTGTGTAGTTATCAATTTTGTTACTGCGGCAGAACAAAGTACTCACCGGGAAAAAGTGAGATAGCGCATATAACTTAGAAGCTCCTCTGAACTTATCTTGAATTGATTCCACCAGGTACAGATTGATATTGTGTAGATGATGCAACATATGAAATATGGTTATCTTTCTAGGGTTAACTATTAACTTTTAACTTCGTAAGAAATTTCGAACTCGAGATTTTAGTCAAACATGACATTACAATGGTGTACACAAGTCGAAAAAGTGGGTCCACCGATCCCGTTCGTTTGTCTTTCTGTCTATCTGTCCTCGCTCTTACAGCCCACTGTGTCGATTGATTTTTTTTTTTTTTTTTAAATAAGCGCACACTGAAGGGGATAATACTACCCTTATTATGTAGATACAGTGTGAGCACTAGGAAAGGGAGAGAGGGGTTGAAAGGAGGTGTCGGTGCACATTGGTTTTGAATTCCTGAATATTGGAATGGCTGGGAAAGACAGAGTGTGGCAAGGCATTCCACATTCGCGAAGTACGACTAAAGAACGAATCTCTGTACTTGACAGTACGACCGAAGTTGGGCTCAAAGGTATATTGATGAGCATTCCTAGAAGCGCGAGTATTACGGTTGAACTGTTTAAGGGGAGGAATGCAACTAGTTATTTCTCTAGAGCATAAACCGTAAAAATAACGGTAATAGAGGGTGAGACAAGAAACATTTCGATGATGTTCAAGCGACGTAAATGATCTTATGATGGTAATATCACCAATCAATCTAAATGCTCTACGTTCAATACTGTCCAAGAGGCTTAAGTAAGTTGCAGGAGCACCAGCCCAGATATGGGAGTTATACTCAAGCTTTGGACGTATATAAGTCTTGTAGATAACAACCAGATCAGAGGGGGAGAAAAACTTCTTGCATCGCCTTAGAAAACCCAAACATCTTGCGGCATTTTTGGCGACATAGCGTATGTGGTCGTTCCACAAAAGGTGGTTGGTGATACACATACCGAGAATATCGAGATGTTCAGTCTCCTCGATGCAAGTGCCATCTATGGATAATGGCAAAGGGGTATATCTCGCTTTAACGATACAAGACAGCATTGGGTTTTCGAAGCATTAAATTCCACGCGGTTTTTTATTCCCCATTGTACAATGCTGTTTAGGTCGGAATTTAATGATCTTATCATATTTTGTCGTTGCAGTTTCACATCCAAATAAGAGAGATGTAAATCTGAAAACGAATATGAAAAGCTAAGAGTACTATCGTCAGCGAAACAATGTATTGGATTAGAAGATACAATGAGGAGATCATTAATAAAATTGAGAAAAAGTTTTGGAGATAGAACAGAGCCCTGGGGCACACCAGCATTTATTTTGTGGTTTTCAGACTTGAATCCATCCAATACAACTTGTATTGAACGATTCGAAAGGTAATTACAAGGGTTAGGATTTCCATGCAAATGCATATTTTTTTTGACAAACTTTAGAAGCAAACGAACAAATTATCTTTAAGAATCATTAATTTTCCTTTAAAATGGCATTCAATCCTTAGTGCACATTTTTGCATATTTGACTATAAATGCATATTTTTCATATTATTGCATATTTTAATAATAAATGCATATTGTTCGTTCATATTTAAAAAAAATGGACATAAAATTAAAAAAATATCGGTTTCAAAGAAATGCAAACGCACCATTAAAATTAGAATCAATGAACTAGGTGAAAATACAAACAAATTCTTCTCTTTTTAATCGATGCGGTGACATACATGTTTAAGGCAGCTAGAGGGTTAAAACTCTTTTATCCGAAGTTGATACATGTAACGTGTTTAGCTCATGCACTGCATCGAGTTGCAGAGGAAATACGAAGTAATTTTAAAAATGTTGATTTATTGGTGGCAAACGGAAAACAAATATTTTTAAAGGCACCATCTCGCGTGAAACTTTTTAGAGAAAAGTACCCTTTAAAACCCCTTCCACCACATCCTATTGTTACCAGGTGGGGAACTTGGCTACAAGCAGTTGCCTATTACGCAAAGCACTATGAGGAGTTTTAAGAAGTGGTTAATAATTTCGATGATCTGATGCTGTTGCAATTAATATTGCGAAAGAGATATTGAACCAGCTTTTACTTAAAAGCCAAATAATATTCATTTACTCTAACTACAGTTTTCCTTGTGATACCATAACAAAGCTTGAGGAAAGGGACTCATTAAAAAATCAAATTGATTTAGTTGAAGATGCTGTTGTAAAAATAACTGCTGTTAAGGATCTCTTGCTCCAGCCATACAAAAGAAGCTTGAAATTGTTCTAGCAAAAAATTAAGGGTTTCAGCAATGAAAAATATATGCAAGGCATTTACATTGAGTTGCACTAATGAAAATTATTTGAGAAACCTTACAACCGATGAAATTTCTTCCTCTAAGAATGCACCACTTACGTCAATTGACGTAGAACGTTCCTTTTCGATGTATAAGACGTTTGAAAGGCGCAATCGCCAAAGCTTTATTTTTAAAAACTTTAACTTTCATCTTTTATGTCAATTTTTCTATTGTCTGTGTTATTTAAAACAAAAAATGTAATTCAAAGGGACGTCTTTTTCTTATGTTGATGTAATTTTTATTTATTGTTTATGTTTTGTGTATTTTTTAATTTTTGAATGTAGGTACCTACTTGTTTTTTAGTTCCTTTAAAAGATAAAATAAAAGACAGATTTTTTGTATAAAAACTGTATACTAAGTCTTTTTTTGTGTTCAAATATATGATTTTAAATGCATATTTTAAGTGCGTATTTCCCATTTTTAAGAGCATATTTTAAGCGCATATTTTGCGTTTTCAAGTGCATGGAAATCCTAGCCATAATTACTAATCCAATGAAGGAGGGATTCATGAAAACCGAAAGCACGCATTTTCGATAAGAGAGCCTGATGCCAAACCCTATCAAATGATTTTGAAATGTCAAGTCCAATAATTTTACTTTCCCCAAAGCGATGTAAAGATTTGCTCCACTGTTCGGTGAGATGAACCATGAGAACACCTATTGCTACGACAGCCGTATTGTCGGTCATTAAGAAGCTTTTGATCTTCGCGATATTTTTTGAGCTGATAATTAATCAGCGTTTCCATGAAAGAAGGGACGTAAGTGCAATTGGTCGGTAATTAGAGAGTGAGAAAGATTCGTCTTTTTTGGGAATAGGCTGGACAAATACGGTTTTTCATCCGCTCGGAACGAGACCTGAGGAGTAGGACAGATGAAAAAGCTTACGCAGTGGTTTTGCCAGCGTTAAAGAACACCTCTTCAGAACAATAGTGGGGATATCATCTGGACCCGCGGATTTATGTATGTTAAGATCTTTTAGGACTCTCGCCACAGTACGAGTACGAAAAAAGATTGGCCCCATAGAATCACTAACGCGTTCGATGACAGGCGGAGTCATAACACTTACTGGCAGCGTTGAATTGGCGACGAACTTCCTAGCAAAGAGATTAGCTTTCCCTAAAGAGCTAACAAATGGAGTGTCATTGACAACGAGCGTAGGAACCGAGGAAGAGGAAGAATTCTTCATATTTTTTACAAATGACCAAAAATGTTTACTGCCTTTGGGACATTGCAGTATTTTTTGCCGTAATTTTCGGTCATGTAAAAATTTGGTCCGTCGAATATGGGCGTTGCAAGCCTTCCTGGCTTGCTTGAACTTATTCCGGTTTTCCTAAGTTGGATTGGCTTTAAAACAACGGAAACTTACCTTCTTGACCATAATAACCTCTTTACAGCTCGTATCGAACCATTCGTTTTCCTAAGGTCTGATGCTTTTAACCCTATTCAGGATAAAAGTTCTCATTCCCAGGAGAATCAAACTTGTGATATCAGCACTGGCGTCAACGTCACTATCGAGGAAGCATAGTGACCAGTTAAGGATCCTAAAATAATTATTGAGACCGTCCCAGTTGGCTTTCTCGTTATGCCAAACGGTTCTCATATTAGTTCTTTCTTTAACTGGAGAGTTTTGACACGAGAAATTTGCTGATATGACACAATGGTCAGATGCGCCTAGAGGAGATAGAACACTAATAGTGTACTTACCAGGGTCAGAAGTAAGAAACAAGTCAAGAGTGTTTTCTGCTCGACCTACCACGTCCGATATTCGAGTGGGCTCGTTGACCAGCTGAGTTAGGTGGTTCAACTCAGCGAAGATCTCAGCACGCACTCATTTTTTTAAAGAGTTAAAATAACAACTGATATTTTAAATCTACACAAGTTTTTTTGTAAGAAATCGAAAATTCGAATTTACTCAAAAACGAACCGATAGATTTGTATTAAAAATGTTCTCTTAAATTTGTTTCTTTATTTGGCTCCTTTCAGTAATTGTATTTTGTATTGAGCCAGAAGGGTAGCCCCATAGAACCCTTATTTTGTTTTTAAGATTTCTCAAGAACTAATGAACCGATTTCAATTTATTTTTTTTCTGCACAAGCTCTTATACTGTCGTACTCGTAATAATATTTGACGATCAAAAATGTCATTGTTTTCTTTTTACTTTCAGTCAGTTCTTACAATCAGGGACGATCTGCATTCCACCAGTAGTGCTAGCGTTTTTGATTGTTTTGTGAGAGTCGCGCCTCCAAGTTCCTGTTATTTTTTTTAAAACATACCCCGTATAAAAAAAATAAAAAAAATATAGTCCATCCACAATAAATGTATTGAAATAATTAATTCTGTGTTGTGAAAACCAATTATAAAATTCAAGTGCAGTGTTGTGCCGAAAAAAAAACAAAAAAATACCTATTATATCATCATAATAAACCAACAAAAAAACCAGTGCGCCAATAATAAAATCAAATACCTACCAGCAATCCAAAGAAATGGAAAATAAAAAAAACAAAGAGAAACACAGTGCAATGGGTAACCCTTCTCTCCCTTCCCAAAACTTAACACAGTCACATTAGCTTAATTGGTGTAGGCATTGCGTACGGTGTTTTCAATACCTATGCAGTGTGTAAGTTAACGCCAAACAAGCTTAAACCAGCAAAAAGCTGAATCGGCTATACTTCCGTTCCCGTGGGAACATTATTGGGTAAGCAGCGAACATGAGCGCTGCATTTGCTGACACAGCGTCTGGAAATAACACACGCCAGTTGCCGTTATGCTGCAGTAGCAGGGTAGAATAAGTTATGTTAAGTTTAGTTTTAAAATTGTAATTTAGTATTAAGTGAACTGCGAACAAATAAAGATGTTTTTTTTATAATCCTTTAACAATAAATAATTTAATTGGCGCCCAACGTTTTTAAGTGTTTCCACATAAGTCGTCCTAAAGTAGTACGCCGCGGTTGCATCTTAAAAGAAAAACGCATAAGTCGTCCTGAAGTAGTTCGCCGCGAGAAACCCATACATTTTCGAAAAGAAAACGCATAAGTCGTCCTGAAGTAGTTCGCCGCGAGAAACCCATACATTTTCAAAAAGAAAAACGCATAAGTCGTCCTGAATTAGTTCGCCGCGAAAAACACATAACTTCTTTAAACAGAAAAAAAAGAGAACGTATAAATCGACCTCAAGCAGTTCGTCGCGTGTGTTTCAAAAAGACTCTTTTCCTGTGTTACAACAACTGAATAAGCGAGCAGTCTATCCTTAGAAGACGCTACCACGAGGGAGTGTGAGCCGCAGTACCCTAGTAGCAAAAACAGCAAACAGGAGCAATACTTAGCCACCAGCGTGAGATGCTTTTCATATTTATGTAAGCTAAATTTAAGAACATTATAAACAATTAAGATTTTAAAACAGAATTATCTTTTTTTATATACGATTAAACAAAATTTTTAAGTGAATCATAAAATAAATAAGACTAAAAGTGACTTAATAACTAAAATTTACTTGAATCTTTTCATAAAATGTGAAATTGTTTTCATTAGTGAATTAATAATTTAAATTTACAACAATTTAATTTTTTATAAAATTTTAAAATCAATAGCTTGAATAACTTAATTACTACACTTATTTCCCAAAAGGAAACATAAAATTAACCAAATTTTATTAAAATAAAAAATTTATTTTTCTTCAAACCAATATCCAAGAAAATTATCCAAAATTCCCAAATTCGAAAAAGAAAAAAAATCTAAAAGAAACATGACGGAACCCGCTGTTTCAAACAATTTACCTAATATTCAACTCCCAACCTTTACCCTACCCCCTCCAAACCTTAACGTACCACCTTCAAATCAAAATGCAGTTGCCACCCCAGAACTAGAAGCTTTAATAACAAACATTGTCTCAAGAGTCTGTAATGACCAATGTAGGAACATTGTACAGACTATAGTTAATCCTCATGCCAATTTCTATAAGGGCACAGAACAGACTATTGACGCTCAATTTTCGGGAAATCTAAACGATCTAGACAAAGTACCGGACGTAGTTCGAACACTAAGGGATTTCTCAGGAAATCCTGGTGAATATAGCTCTTGGAGAAAGAGCGTTGAAAGAATCTTAAATATCTATCAGCACCTCAAGGGCACCCCAAAATATTTTGGTATTCTCAATACCATACGAAATAAAATAACAGGAAACGCAGATGCCGTCCTAGAATCCTACAACACGCCGTTAAATTGGGAGTGCATTTCCAAATGCCTCACTACACACTACCCTGACAAGAGAGACTTAGGTACACTAGAGTACCAAATGACTACTCTTACGCAAGGCAGTTACAGTGTTGAAAACTATTACCAAATGGTATATCAGCATTTGTCACTGATACTGAACAAAATTTCAAGCATGAATATTTCGACAGATGCTATGCATCTGTTAACGGAAACGTACCGAGATAAAGCACTCGACACGTTCATAAGGGGATTAAGAGGTGATCTCCCTAGATTATTAGGTATCAGAGAACCCGTGGATCTCCCACAGGCCCTATATTTATGCCAAAAACTCGATAACCAAAATTATAGATCACAACATGCCAATTACCCTAACACCCATAACAGAAAACCGATTCATGATTTATCACCACGCAAACCCACTTTTAATACACAACAACAACAATTTTTCCCACATCTGGCGCATATACCAAAACACCCTCCACAAAATTCATTTTATCCACAATACCCGCAATACCCGCAGTACCCACAACATTACCAATACTCGCAACAAAATCCCTTCCTACCAAAACAAGGTATCCCACCTCGACCTAACGCTCCAAAACCTTTCCCCAAACCAGTCCCAATGGACATCGACCAAAGCATGCACTCAAAAGGAATAAATTACATGAACAGACCAAAACCTCATAACCCATTATTCGGTAAAAGACCAACCGAACAAAACAATCCGCCTCCATCTGCGCAAGTAAACCCACCTAAAATTCAAAGAAATTTCCATGTCTCAACGACACCATCCTATCCTGAATCAATAAAAAATCCAAACTTTGAGCAAACTGATGAACAAATTAACACTGCTTCAAATAATATTCAGCCATATGACTACCCTTACCAATCTGACGTCAATGCTTACAATTCACTTTTGAATTCAACGAATGCAATGCATATTGGAGACGAATCATTAGAAGATTATATTGCAAATCAAAATGACTACGATCAACAACTTAACGACTTTGCAGATATTCATTTTTTAGATTAACAAGCTCGTCCTTGCCATACTTTGAATGTAAGACAAGCGATGGTAAAATCTTAAAATTCTTAGTCGACACAGGGTCGAACAAAAATTATATTCAGCCCAGCTTAGTAAAGAATCCAATTACCAATAAACAAAACTTTTTTGCAAATTCGATTGGCGGTAAAGTTGAAATAAGCCAACATACTATGATAAACCTTTTCGGTATCAATACCATACAAATACAATTTTTCATTCTTCCCACACTCAAGTCCTTCCACGGAATTCTAGGCAATGACAGCCTTAAAGACTTGTCAGCTGTCATTTTTACAAAAGAAAGTTATATGCTCATTAAAAATAAATTAAAAATCCGACTCAAACAACAAATTTCTAATTCAATAAACTCCGTCACCATTAGAGACAGTCACATGTCACAAGAACAAAAAACAGAACTTCATAAACTTACGGAATCATACTCTAATTTATTCGCTGAACCTGATGAAAAATTAACCTACACCACGACGGTGAAATGTAGAATTAGAACATCGAATGACGAACCAGTCTATACAAGATCATATCCATATCCCATGTCTTTAAAAGATGAAGTAGAAAAGCAGATAAACCAACTTCTACAAGATGGTATCATCAGACCTTCACGGTCCACTTACAACTCACCAATATGGGTCGTACCCAAGAAAATTGATGCATCTGGTGAAAAGAAATACCGACTAGTTATCGATTATAGGAAACTAAATTCATTTACCATACCCGATCGTTACCCGATACCGGAAATAAATGATGTCCTTGCCCAACTCGGACAAAATAAATTTTTCTCGGTACTCGACCTAAAAAGCGGATTTCACCAAATTAAACTTCACGAAAATGACATTGAAAAAACGGCCTTCTCGGTCAATAATGGAAAATATGAATTCGTCAGACTTCCATTTGGATTAAAAAATGCTCCGTCAATTTTCCAAAGAGCATTAGACGACATTCTTCGGGAACACATAGGGAAAATATGCTTCGTCTATATAGATGATATAGTCGTTTTTAGCAAAGACGAAGAATCCCACTTCAAAAATCTATCCACAATTTTTAAGACCCTTCAAGATGCAAATCTTAAAGTCCAGATGGACAAATGTGAGTTTTTAAAAAACAATGTAGAGTTCCTAGGATTCATAATATCTTCTGAAGGAATTAAAACAAATCCCAAGAAGATAGAAGCAATAGCCCAATTTCCGTGTCCAAAGACACTAAAGGACCTACGATCATTCTTAGGTGTGTATAAAAAGATAAGAATTCAGATTTTAGGAAATTTACATTTCCCCATAATCAGGGTTCTATCGACGATTCATCAAGGACTACGCCAAGCTAGCGAAACCCCTGACAGTCCTTCTCAGAGGGGAAGATGGACGCACGTCCAAACAATCCTCTAGCAAAAAAATAATAAACTTTGACAACGAAGCTCTCGAAGCATTTCAAAAACTAAAAAATTCTCTCATCTCCGAAGATATAATTCTTAAATTCCCTGACTTCAAAAAAGAATTCCACCTTACAACGGATGCGTCTAACTACGCAATAGGCCTTGAACAAGACGGAAAGCCCATAACGTTCATCTCAAGAACTCTATCAAAATCAGAAGAAAACCTGGCAACAAATGAGAAAGAGATGTTGGCCATCATATGGTCACTCAATACTCTCAGAAATTATCTTTACGGATCAGCCACAGTTAAAATTTTCACTCACCATCAACCCTTGACTTACGCATTAAGTAACAAAAACACCAATAACAAACTAAAGCGTTGGAAGGCTATACTCGAGGAGTATAAATATGAATTAAAGTACAAACCCGGCAGAACCAACGTTGTAGCCGATGCCTTATCAAGACCACCAACAGACAGCAATATCCATTCCTTGACAATCACCCAACATAGCGACGAAAGTTCGGGACAATATCTCATCCCCATTGCAGAAGAACCAATAAACGTTTATAAAAATCAAATTATTTTATTAGAAGGAAATACAGCGTCATACGATTTCAAAATCATTTTCCCCACTTATCACAGGCATACAATAATAGAACCAACATTTTCTAATGACAAAATTATCAATATTTTTAACGTTATCTGAATCCATCTGTTATAAATGGACTCCAGACAAGCGAAAGAATACTTGGAAAAATTCAAGAAATTTATCCCATCCATTTTAAACAGTATAGAATTAGATTTGCAAGAAAAACAGTTGTAGATTTACTTGACCCAGAACAACAAGAAAATGAAATTATAAAAGAACACAATCGTGCACATAGGAATAGCAAAGAAAACAAATTACAGATTTTAACAAAGTTTTATTTTCCCCAAATGCGACGGAAAATAGAAAAAATAGTAAAACAATGCATTATTTGTAAAGAACATAAGTACGACAGACACCCTACTAAGCCTTTAATAGAACCAACCCCCATACCAACATATCCTGGACAAATATTACACATAGACATTTACTTCACAAACAAAAGAGTCATATTGACCGCCATAGACAAATTTTCCAAATACTCTTTGGTAAAGATCCTAAAATCAAGATCCGCCGAGGACATAAAACAACCATTAAGAGAATTAATACTCTCATTTGGCGTCCCGGATACTATTGTAGTAGATAACGAAAAATCTCTAAACTCCAACTCTGTTCTTTCGATGGTAGAAAACTTTTTTAACATAAAGGTTTTCAAAACACCGCCATACACCAGCACAGCTAATGGACAGATAGAACGTTTTCACTCAACACTATCTGAAGTGATACGTTGTCTCAAATCCCAAAACCCGAACTACACATTCCCGGAACTACTCGATAAAGCCATCCTTGAGTACAATAACTCTATCCATTCCACTACAGGAAAAAAGCCAAAAGATATTTTCTTTGCAAGGGAACTATCCAACAATCCCCAAGAACTCGAAAGAGAAAGAGAAAATACCTCACACAGAATTAAACAGAAACAAGACGCAGACCTACAATATCACAATAGGAAGAAAAACCCTCCTAAAGAATTTTCCGTTGGCGAAGTAATTTACGTTAGAATGAATAAAAGATTAGGAAATAAACTATCTCCCAAGTATAAAAAAGAAATAGTAAAAGAAAATAAAAATTCAACAGTCATCACTAATTCAGGAAAAACTATCCACAAAAGTTTAATTAAAAATTAACACCCTCTCTTCCACTTTAGGTTTCTGGTACACTTTTGTACCGTACACACAAACATCCAGATACTGGATTACACAAACTCTCATTTAATCAAAATCAATACTGGAAGTGCCAAGATACAAAATGGTTCCTTTAAAATCATACACGTTATCGACATGGACGCATACGACAACTTTATTGAACAATTAGAAAAGGCCATATCCAATGTGAAATCCCAACATCCTTTATATCCCATCCTCTCCTACGAAATCCAAAAGACCAAAAATTACCTCATAAGATTAAAAGTAAAAAGAAAGAGATCACTAGATTTTATAGGAAGCGCGTGGAAATGGATCGCCGGAAACCCGGACCACCACGATTTAGAAATATTAACAGATAAAATAAACAATGTACTAGTTAATAACAATAATCAAGTCGTTATTAATAGACTTACAATAGAAAAGATAAATGAAATCTCAAACTTAACAAATAGTGTAATTCAAACTTTCAAAGAACTAAATAGCATAGAAAATAGTGTAATACTAAAACTAAAATATAAATTAGAGTTAATTAAAGAAGAAATCATAAATATCGCTTACGCAATACACTGGTCAAAAGCCAATATTGTAAATTCCTATATCCTAAGTAATAATGAAATAAATGTAACGGAAACCATACTAAAAAATGAAAATTTTCAATGTGTAAACATAGATGAAGCGTTAGAATTTGCCAATATCAAAATTGCTTCTAATAATAAAAATATAATCTATATATTAGATCTTCCTACAAGCGAAAGTAATTCTTGTAATAATTTTATAATAAAAGCAATAAAGAAAAAAAATGCTATTAATAAAATACCATATGAAAATATTTTAGAATGTAAAGATAAGATTTATGGAATAATTAAAGAATGTAAGAAATACAATGAATTAACTATATGTAATAAGAAAAATATAATAGACATAAGTACCTCTACTTGCATACCTAATTTGTTAAAGAGCATTAAACCAACATGTACCCAAATAAACAACGAACATATACCATCAATAAAAGAATTAACACCAGGAATTATCCTCCTCAATCAATTCAATGGCCCTGCGATAATCAACTAAGAAACAGTGGAACTCAATGGAACTTACATCATCCGGCATACAAACTCCTCAATTCAAATAAACGGAAGAGAATTTAACAACAAAGAAATGATCAACTACCATATCATGCCAGCAGTGCTTCAACCAGCACCAATGTTAGAAGCCAAAGAAGAATTCTTGTCACTCGAGAGATTACAGCATCTTTACGCCAATAGTACAAATAAAATAGACTTGCTGGAAAAGGTCAACATAATCCACAATACAACTTCCGCTGTACTAGTAATTTGCCTTACATCAATTGCAATAATATTCGCCTTCAAACTCTTTCGAAAACGTAACAACAAGATTGACAAAGAAAAGTTCACATCGGCAACAGTACCAGATCAAAATCCAAAACCGATGATAATAGGAGTCAAGGACATCGCAAACCATATAAGGTCATCGAACGAGGACGTTCGAATTTAAGGATGGAGGAGTTAACGCCAAACAAGCTTAAACCAGCAAAAAGCTGAATCGGCTATACTTCCGTTCCCGTGGGAACATTATTGGGTAAGCAGCGAACATGAGCGCTGCATTTGCTGACACAGCGTCTGGAAATAACACACGCCAGTTGCCGATATGCTGCAGTAGCAGGGTAGAATAAGTTATGTTAAGTTTAGTTTTAAAATTGTAATTTAGTATTAAGTGAACTGCGAACAAATAAAGATGTTTTTTTTATAATCCTTTAACAATAAATAATTTAATTTGTACAACGATTGAGCTCATGTGTTTTAGTTAGTATATCTGATATCTAGTTAACCAGGGGCGGATCAATACACAGATTTTTACTAAGGCATAACACTAGTGGAAATCTGTTATTGAAAAAGTTCTAATTGGATTCTATTTAGAACGTATGCTATAGGTAATTGTCCGAATTGCGTTTTGTAAGTTTTAAATATTGGAATTTTTGGTGAATTCAGAGTGGATTTTAGCAACATTCGTGGTCTAAGATAGAACTTCTGCGCCGCATATGTTCACACTGAGACACACAGGCCAGCTTATTTGGCATTAAATGAAACTCATATAGGTGAAGAATCCGATCATTTGGAATTTTATCTATATGGATTAGCTGTATTTATAAGAAAGGATGTTGCAATCAACTTCAACCACAATATGGTTTGTGCTCTTACACAAACTTTACTTCATGTGGTTAAGATTCACGGTAAATAAGCATATCATCTACGTACTTACATATGTTTTCTTTATTGAAGGGGCGATTTCAATGTATGTTGAAGTCTTTGATGAGTTAAATCCTGACGTTGCCTGTCAATCTGCCAACACTCCAGACTTTTTTATTACCTCTGACCCTAAAAAATACACAGTGTATAACCGCCACTACGCACATTAGACCATTGTATCGGATCTGCAAATTTCTCATGTCAATAAGAAACAGTTAAAGAAAAAACGCCTAAGAGAACCGTTTAGCAATATTTGTACCGAAGTACTTGTCAGTCAAAGTGATGCACCTTGATGACAGAAGATAGTTTAAGTGATGCACCACAATATCTTATCGGAATTCATGAATGTTGAATTTCCGCTAGTTCAAATTTAAGCAAAATCAAAAATTAAATAACAACACCGTTATACTTGGTTGTAACAGAAAGAAGATAAGAATTTTATTATATTGATTCCTTATATACTATTCTTAACTCTACAGCTATGCCATAATACCTCAACACGAAATTATTGTATACTGTACATTTTGCTTAGTACAATAATTTTGTATTGACCTTTATAATGACAACAAACAAAGAACAATAAAAATAAAGAAATTTGCTTACTTTTACTTAATGCTAAACGATGCCCCGAATACCACGCGAGTTACATATGATATAGCAACAACTGCAAACATGACCACCATACGGCCAAAAGCAACATCAGCACAATGGGGTCAAACGAAACAGCAAATGGAACTAAGTGCAGTATCAGCATGTCTGGGTCAGCCCAAGCAGCAAAGCGAATTAAATGCAACAGCAGTAATAAAGGCAAAGGGTCAACAACTTGTTAAGCCAATAAGTGCGGTGTCAGCAATCGATGGCTATAAAAGCGAAGGTATTGCAGATCGGCGGGGCCCAATAATACGCTTTCAACCTTCATAGTCGCAGCGACGCTTGGACATCGGACTATTTTGGTTATATTAAATTAATATTATATTTCCTATCTACTTTTGATTGTCAATAAAGCATAAGAGGCCTGTGGCCCAATGATAATAAGAAAACTTGTTTTTTTTATTTTAACGGTGACCACATAAAACGTAAATGGCGCAGTCGGTTGTCCTCATAAATAAATCTTGAGGATAGTGATACGAACGAAAAATCAAAGATTATAATAAAGTGTTTTGTTTTAGAAAGAAGCTAATAATCGAAATAATCGGGATTATAATAAAGTGACTTTTCAATAAAAAACAAAATTACTAATAATCGAAGTACAAACCAATCAAAGATTATAATAAAGTGTTTTGTTTTAGAAAGAAGCTAATAATCGAAATAATCGGGATTATAATAAAGTGACTTTTCAATAAAAAACAAAATTACTAATAATCGAAGTACAGACCAATTGTGATTAAAATAAAGTGACCTTTTTTTCAAAGAATCTATTAATCCAATAAGAATCAATATACATAATTGTAATTAAAAAAAAAAGTGACTTTTTTCAAAGGATCTATTAATCCAATAAGAATCAATATACATAATTGTGATTAAAATAAAGTGACTTTTTTCAAAGGATCTATTAATCCAATAAGAATCAATATACATAATTGTGATTAAAATAAAGTGACTTTTTTTCAAAGGATCTATTAATCCAAGTGAGAATCGATATACATACATAATTCTGATTTGATAATATAAATTATAACAAGTGAATAGATCGTGAATTATAAACAAAAAAAAAAAAAAAAAAAATGGAACAACCCCAAATAGAACAGTGTCTGTTAACTTTAACACAAATCTTAGAAAGACAAAATACAGCTCAAAGTCCAAGAGTAATAGTAGAAAAAAGAATGAAATATATCGAAAGCTTTACGGGAAAGCCCGGAACTTTACCATCGTTTATCGCAACGGTAGAACAAATCATAGAGGAATTTGGGACAATAAATCAAGATCTAGTATTTTCCGTCATTTATAATGAGAAAATTGGAGGACAAGCAAAAAACTACCTGGCAATAGAAATCCCAACATCATGGGAAGAGTGCAAAAGGAAGCTGAAAATACACTTCAGACCAACGAAGGACCAAGGAACAATCCTAAAACAGATTAATAACATAAAGGTATATAGTATAAGTCATCTATTAGATAAAGTTCAAAATATTATAAATTATACAACAGAATGTGCAACGTTTAATGAAAATGGTTTAGAAATTGCTAATTGTCTAAATAGTGCATTAATCCTTAAAATAAAAGATGTAACAGCAGGAGCCTTAGCTGCAGAGATTTACAATGAATATAATTTATTAAGAATTAGAACAATTTTGTTTAAATATATAGGTCAGGATGAATACAATTTACGATTAGAAAAAACACATAACACTCAGTATAAAAATCAATACCAAAATACAACTTCTCAGAATTTTCAAAATAAACACAACAATTACACTAATCAAAATCATTTTTATAAACACAATAATTACACTAGAAACCAAAATGAAGTTAATAAGAACAATAACACTAACCAAAATCAACCTAATGGGAATAACCCAACAAGACAAATAAGAAATAATAATGTATCAGGCCAAGCAAGAAATAATTTTTATAACAATACTCAAAATATTCAAAATTCAGGGCAACACAGATCAAGACAAAATAGAATAGAACCTATGGATGTAGACTATTTAAGCAATAGAGAAGAAACAAACCAATTAGAAAATTACGAGTTTTTTATCAATTAGCCTCGGATAAAAAAAAAATTTGTATACAATTAACGTTTGAAAAAACAGATTATATAGCATTAATTGATACAGGATCAACCATAAGCCTTTTAAATTCAAATAGAGTCCCCTCAAACCTTTACGAACACATAAACGATATCCCAATTCAAATAAATACTATTCAAGGTACTGTTAATGAAACGGCACAAGTAAAAACAAAATGTCCTACTCAATTCGATCAACCTTGCAACGCAAGAATTAAATGGACTAAAGTAGCATTAAATAAACCTTACGATTTCCTCATAGGAATGGATTGGATAAGGAACAATGCAAAAACTATAGACCTACAAAATAAATAAATTACTTTAATGAATGATAGGCGTCTTCCATTCTTAACCATATCACTTGAAGAAGTTAATGTGTTGGAAGTAAGCGAAGTTTGCAACATTCAAACAAATCATCTCAATGAATTAGAAAAAGAATCGGTAGAAAAACTTTTAAATAAATATAAAAAATTGATTTTCAAAGAAGGAGATCAATTAACAAGCACAAGTACAGTAGTTCATGAAATAAAAACCACTACAGACCAACAAATAAATTCTAAATTATATAGGTACCCACCAAAACACGAAGCCGAAGTACGTAAGCAAATGGAAGAAATGGAAAAACAAAGAATTATTAGAAAGAGTAACAGTCGTTATAGTTCACCAATAATAGTTATTCCGAAAAAACTTGACAGCTCAGGAGTACAAAAATACAGGATAGTAGTAGACTATAGAAAACTAAACCAAGTTACAATAGATGATAAGTACCCAATACCCAATATCGACAGTATATTGGATAAATTAGGGAAATCTCAATATTTCAGCACTTTATACTTGGCAAAAGGTTATCACCAGATCTTAGTAGCAGAAGAGGACATCGAAAAAACTGCTTTTGTGACTCCATCAGGTCTATATGAATACGTTAGGATGCCATTCGGGTTAAAGAATGCGCCTGCCACATTTCAAAGATTGATGAATGACATATTACGTGACTATATAAATAGAATATGCGTTGTCTACTTAGACGATATTTTAATATTCTCCACAACCTTAGAAGAACATATGCATTCATTAGAAAAAATATTTAGAAAATTACAAGACCATAACCTTAAAATACAAGCAGATAAATGGAGCTTCATGAAACGAGATACTGAATTTCTTGGTCATATTTTGACTAAAGAAGGGATTAAACCAAATCCAAACAAAGTAAAACAAATTGATAATTTAAATATACCAAAAACAGAGAAACAACTCAAAGGTTTCCTTGGGATGACAGGATATTACAGAAAATTTATCAGGGATTATTCCAAAATTGCTTATCCGATGATAAGAAATTTAAAGAAAGGAGAAACAATTAATGTTAAAGACCCTCAATATATTTCAGCATTTGAAAACCTTAAAGATTTAATAACTTCACATCCAATTTTAAAATATCCTGAATATGACAAACCCTTTGTAGTTACGACAGACGCAAGCAATTATGCAATTGGCGCTGTCCTATCGCAAAATGGACACCCGGTATGTTTCGTATCCAGAACGCTAAATAAACACGAACAGAAATATAGTGTAACTGATAAGGAATTCCTTGCAATTGTTTACTCAGTCAATTATTTTCGACCATATTTATATGGATGTCATTTTAAAATCATAACTGATCATATTCCCATAAAGTATCTAAATAATAAATATAAAGGAAAGGAATTCTCTCAAAGAAACCAGAGATGGCTTTTAAAACTTCAAGAGTATAATTTTGAAATCGAATATTTGAAGGGAAAAGAGAATAAGGTCGCAGATTTCCTTAGCAGATTAGAAAATACACCTAAAATTAATGAGAATAATGAGTCAGAATCCAATATGGAGCTCACAGAGACAATTCATTCAGTCGAAGAACAACAGTTAGATCATATAGGAATAAAAGAAGAAATTGTTAATAAATACAAAACGCAATTAATCTGAACTTATGGTAGAATAACAAACGAAATTATAATTTTACATGAACGAAGAATAATATATCTTAATCCGCTTGAAGGAGTAGACAAAATAAAAGATGTTTTAATTAGATTCATCAAGAAAGGAACAACAGGTATATATTCTGAGGTAGAAGATCATGATTATAATAAGGTCCAACAGGTTATAATTCAATTATTTTCCATGAACGAGAAAATAAAATTCATAAAATGTACTATTAAGGCAACTGAAATCGAAACTGAAGAAGAGATACATAAACAGATTTCTCTATATCACACCAAAGAATCTATGCACAGTGGAATAAATGAAACATACTACACTCTGAAAAATAAAATTTTTTTTCCTAAACTTCAGGAGCAAATACAGTTAGTAATTAACAATTGCAAAAAGTGTCAGGAAATAAAATACGATAGGAATCCCATTAAACCGAAATATAACATAACGGAAACACCAGAACATAAAAATGAAATAATACATTTAGATATATTTCATATTGAGAAAAAATCATTCCTAACTATAATCGACAAACTTACAAAATTCGCTGTAGGATATATAATAACCGATAGAAATTGGAGAAGTAAAAAAGCAATTATAATAGAACATTTCTCGAAATTCGGTAAACCAAAAAAAATAATATCAGATAACGAATTTAAATCAGAACATATTTTAGATTTTCTTAATAAAAGTGAAGTCGAAATACACTTCACGAAACCCAATAGCCACACAGGGAATGCGGATATTGAAAGACTGCATTCAACTCTTTTAGAAAAAATAACAGGCATTGAAGAAAAAGATTTATCAATAGAAATGAAATTGCAATTAGTTCTAGATAATTATAATAACAGATATCATTCCACGATAAGAACCACACCTAAGATAGCTAAAGAAGAAATTAATGAATCAATACTTAGTGAAAGAATTGAACAAATGAAACTTAAAAAAATTAACAAACTTAATGAAAGTCGCGAAACTTACTCCGAAAAAAGGGAAGTAGGACCAATCAAAAATTACAAAAATGTTCGACATAAAGAACAACCTAGATATAAAATCAAAAATTTGAATAACGTACACCCTAGCAATATTAAAAGACCTTATAAATTTGCAGGTAACAACCCTCCTAATTCTGGTACTAACACAGACAACACACGGAATACTACAAACAACACTAATCAATGAACAAACAGGTTTCTTGAAAATAAAAATTAAGGATTTAGAAATTACTAATCAGACAAATACTATTTTGCATATCATAAATCCAGAAGAAATTCTTAACACAATCACACTCATAAAAACCAACATAAAACACTTACAAATTGAAAACAAAAATATTATATTTAATGAAATAGAAACACTTATAGCTAAAATCAAGTCAATTACACCTAAAGAACAGAGAAGATTTAGAAGAGGTTTAATAAACATGGTAGGAAACATAGAACGATGGCTCTTTGGAACCATGGATAATAAAGATAGGGAACAAATTTGAAATTATTTACATATAGCAGAAGAAAATAGTCATAACGCAATTGAGACACTAAATGAACAAATTAAAATAAACAAACATTTCAATGAATCAATAGAAACATTAAAAACAATAATTTTAGACGATAGACAAAATATACTTATTACCAATAATAAAATAAAAAATTCTATTTCAAAAATTGTACAACAACAATTATTTTTAGATCAAATAACCAAATTAAGGTTCATAGAAAACAAAATAAATCAAATTCAAGATAACGTTGTATCAGCAAAATATAATATAATACACCCCAGTATATTAACATTAGAAGAATTAAATGAATATGAAATAGACTTGCACAAACTTAAACTAATTAAAATGGGTATACTAGAATACAAAAACAAATTTCTTGTAATTGCTATTAAGATTCCTAAAAATTATGTAACAGTAGAACAAAAACTAATTTTACCTTTACCCAATGATAAACATTTTGAAATTGATTACGAAAACGAATATATTATTGAAATAAATAATAAAACATTTGTATATGAAAATGACGTAACCTTACAACAATTAAAACCAAGCAAACATTGTATTCTAACAAAAAACTGTAAATTGAGATATAACAATAAAACTCAAATTCAAATTATAGATGATGAAACTGTAATTGTAAAGAATGCATACAAAGAAGAGTTAAAACACAATTGTGATGATAGAAAAATCGTATTAAATAATAATTATCTTATTAATTTTTTTAATTGTCAAATATATTTGTTAAAAGAAATTTTTTATAATAACCAAACAATTGTTCAAGAAAAATATTTCTACCCCGAAAATAATTTTAATACTACTTTTCAAAAAACAATCACTTTTGATGATATTGTTTTAAATAATTTTGAAAATATTAAAGAAATTAAAGAGTTGAAATTTCATAAAAATATATCATATGTAATAAACGTCAGCATGATTATAATGATTATTTGTACAATAGTAAGCATAACCTATTTTTGCAATAAAATGTATAATAAAGCATACAATATAAAGCAAGAACATTATAGAATTCAGGAGAATTCTTACTCAAACCGAGGAGGAGTTACATATGATATAGCAACAACTGCAAACATGACCACCATACGGCCAAAAGCAACATCAGCACAATGGGGTCAAACGAAACAGCAAATGGAACTAAGTGCAGTATCAGCATGTCTGGGTCAGCCCAAGCAGCAAAGCGAATTAAATGCAACAGCAGCAATAAAGGCAAAGGGTCAACAACTTGTTAAGCCAATAAGTGCGGTGTCAGCAATCGATGGCTATAAAAGCGAAGGTATTGCAGATCGGCGGGGCCCAATAATACGCTTTCAACCTTCATAGTCGCAGCGACGCTTGGACGGCGGACTATTTTGGTTATATTAAATTAATATTATATTTCCTATCTACTTTTGATTGTCAATAAAGCATAAGAGGCCTGTGGCCCAATGATAATAAGAAAACTTGTTTTTTTTATTTTAACGGTGACCACATAAAACGTAAATCGCGCGCGGTTGTTGACTTATATTATTTTGAAATATGAGTCAAGTCAGCAACCACGACTTGTATTATTTAATTGTCATCGTTCTATTTTCTGTGTTCAAACATACTCCCCACCTTGAACTCTGTTCAAACGTGTAGTGTAAAGGCTTCTTGGGTTGGTGATGTCATCGTCGACGGTTGGGAATTCCTTGGGTAAAATATTCGGCGGCATACACATTTCCAGATAATGTGCAAACTGATGCCTAGTGTGAAAATGATAGCTGCAAGGCTGAGAAACAATTGATGGGTTTCGTTGTTCTTAAATTCCGTGAGAGTTTCTTCAAGTTGTTGTTGCTGAATTTCTCTTTGTAGAATTTTCAGGTTGTTTGTTTCTTGTACTACTTGGATTGGATGGTGAATAATGAGTTGAGTTGACTGTGGTAATTGGCTTATCATGTCCGATAGGTTGTGTGACGGGATATATGAGCTTGTTGCACTACTTTTGAACATGTTGTGACCTTGAATGGTGAATCGGTCAGTTTTGATACTGCATCCCGATGGAACGGTTATTATTCCAGCATCCTTTAATGACACTTGCGTCAAATTCCTTGCGCAGACGACGTTAATTGTTGATGGCCTTTGCACCGAGTAGATCCAATGATTTGGCTGATGTAATTCCTTCCAGTATTGATCATCCGTGAAGCTTTCGAATTGGCAGCAGGTGTGATCAAAAAGTTGATTCATGAAATTGAATTCGCAACGACTTGCATTGGATCCCTTTTGGTAGAGCGGATGCCTTTGGTGACACATTATTTCATTTTTTACAATTGTTGTACAAGTTTTAAGTTCGTCTTCGTTTAATGTATAGTATTGAGTTCGATCCAAATTTATGATTATGTAATCTGAGTTAGGTCTTACGGCAATGAATGAAGTGTTGACTAAACTTGGCACTGGGATTATGCTGAATAAGTCGGAATAGTCCGTTCTGAATAATGGGAGTGACAGCTTGAAAATTAGATTTGATCCAACGATGCGTCCTTCTGCATTCATTAGTTTGTATAGAATTGATATATTTTCATGAAGTTCTGGAAGACGTAGAGTTGATGGCAAATGAGCTCTGATGTTGTTTAGTTCTTTTCGCAATTGGCTTGGTTGTATGAGATTTGCACTTATTTGCCCATGGTGCACGTCGGTGATCAAATCCAATAACAGTGTTTGTACCTTTTGCAAATTGGTTGCTGTCATGAATAATTGCATCGAATGTATAAGCATGAGTTGAGTAATTCTTAGTTGATAGTCGTGGTAATTTGTTCGATTGATCTGACTAATTATCGAACTGAGCTCTGTTTCGACTAGTTGAAATCGTTTATTTTGTCTTTCATAGTTGACCCGTATGATATTGGCTGTCGAATTTATTATGGATGTCTGATTCTTCATTAGCCTTAGCAGGTAGTCTTCGTTTTGGTGGATGTTTGATATAGTTTCGGACATGTGCTGAGCATATTCTGAATCTAAGACTCCGAACAATGAATTTGCCAGATTTCCTACAATGTTGATCGCGCCCCGTTTTGTTCGATATACGTTTTCTTCTAATAGACTATCTGATTTCATTTAACAAGTGCTGAAATTGTTGAAGAAAATTCAAGCAAGACTCGTTTGGTGTCACCTTTGTGCAAAATTCTTTCAGTTTAGTGTGGCCGACGTTGAGCCATTTCAACTCCTTCCAGTAGGAACGAAGATCATAATACACAACTTAATCCCATTGGTCAGACATAATGTGTGCTGTCCTCAAATTTTCAAAGTGAATTCCAGGATTATTATTGAATGGGGCTACATGAACCTCGCCGCCAATGATCATTGGTAGCAAAATTGACGCTATGATCATTAAATTTAATGTGCTGAGAGGGTTGCATCTCTTCTTTCTCAGCGGTCCTCTATGCTCCTCATCCTCTTCAATAATTTCACCTTCTTCTTGTTCCTCAATTGAGTTAGTTGGTGTAGTTGTGAGTGTTGATACTTGTTAAATTTCATTTTCTTCGAGATTGTCCGTTTGGATGGGGAGAGGAGCCAGTCAGTGTATTGGACGGCGTAGAACACTTGATGCAGTCTGGATCTCAGCAACTCTTACCAATCCATCGGATCCGGGGAATGTTTGAATGACTCTGGCGAGTGGCCATCTCATTACTGGGCAATTGTCTTCTTTAATGATGACCATTGTGCCTGGCAGTAAATTTTCAACCTTTCGCTGCCATTTATGTCTTTGTTGGAGTTCGTTTAAATATTCCGAGTGCCATCTTTTCCAAAAGTCATTTTTAATATTTGATATCAATTTTAGCTGATTTGATAGGTTGATTTTGGGTGGATGTGCTGTAACGTCTGTTGGATTGTTGAGTGGTTCGCCGATGATGAAGTGGCCCGGGGTTAGAGCTATGAGATCGTTGGGATCATTTGACATTGAGGTGAGTGGTCTAGGATTGAGAATGGCTTCAATCTCTATAACCACAGTCTCGAGTTCTTCGTAGGTGAGAGACGCAGACCCCAAACATCGATGTAGGTGATATTTCGCTGATTTCACGGCCGCTTCCCAGAGTCCTCCAAAATGTGGTGCTCGTGGAGGTATAAAATGGAATTCCAATCCCTTAGATGAAAACGAATTTTGTATTTTGTCTTGAGCTTCTTGAGTGTGAATGTGAGCTATCAACTCTTGAAGCTGGTTGTTGGCCCCTACGAAATTAGTGGCGTTCCTCGTCTACCGATAAACCTCTTGATCGCAGCAATGAAGCCATTGGTTGACAAGTCAGTTACCAATTCCAAATGTACTGCCTTAGTAGCGAAGCAGCAAAATACAGCGATGTATGTCTTCTGAGGATGTTTTCCTCTGACCTTGTAGTGTGTTTTTATTGGACCACAGAAGTCTACTCCAGAGTTTAAAAATGGTCGGGCTGGCTGTATTCTATGTGATGGAAGATTGCCCATCAATTGTATTAGTAATTTCGGTTTGGCTCTTGTACATCTTACACATTCCTGGACAACAGATCTAGCAAGTGTCTTTCCCTTGATTGGCCAAAATCTCTGCTTCATTGATGCCAAAAGTGCCTGAGGACCACAATGTAAATTCTCCTTATGATAAGCCTGCATTAGCATTCTTGAAAAAGGATGAGAATATGGTAGGAGTAATGGATGTTTAGCCTCATATGATAGCGATGATGCTTCCAGACGACCACCGACTCGCAAGGCTCCTTCTTCATCGATGAACGGGGTTAGACTGGTGATTGGACTTCCCTTAGGCGTTTCTGAGTGTTGCTGAAGATGTTTGATGTCGTCTTTGAATTCTTCTTCTTGCATTTGCTTTACTATTGCGATTTCTGCCTTGTAAAGTTCTGTTGGCCTGAGAGGGCCTGATTTGAGTACTACTTCCAATTTTCTTTTTGCCTTTAGATTATGACAGTAGCGAAGGATGTATGCCGTGACGCGCTGCAGTCGTCTAAAATCATTCTGATGATCAATTGAATAAATAAAGCAGGGAACGGGCTGCTCTACTGTGGAAAGAACTTGTCTTGTTTCTCTTCTTTCGAGATTGCAATCTGGAGCCTTAGTATAGAGACCTGGCCATGATGCCTCTGCTCCATGTAGGAAGAAAGGTCCGTAGAACCATAAGTTGCATGTGATGAAATTTTCAGCTGCGATTCCACGTGATAGTAGGTCAGCTGGATTGTCCTTGGAACGTACGTGTCTCCATGAGTCAACCGACGTCACGTTTTGAATTGATGAAATTCTATTTGCAACGAAGGTATGAAACGATGATGATGACGAATTGATCCAGCCAAGGACTATTTCGGAATCGGTCCACATGAAAGTTGGACACGACTCAAGATGCAAATCCTTTTGAACTCGACTCACTAATTCGGCTGCTAGTGTTGCGGCACATAGTTCTAATCGAGGAATGGTCAATTTCTTAATTGGAGCAACTCTGGATTTAGCACACAGTAATCTTACAGTAATGGTTCCATCCTTGTTGTTCGCTCTTATATAAACGGCTGCTCCATATGCCTTCTCTGGTGCATCGGCGAAGGTGTGGAGTTGAACATTTCTTGGTGTTCTGTGTGCAAAAACATGCCGGTCAAATTTCAGATCCTTCAAATGGTCTAAACTTGTTCTGAAGCTGAGCCATTCGCACTGCAACTCTTTGGGGAGGGGTGTGTCCCAATCGAAACCATATGTCCAGAGTTTTTGTAGGAAGATCTTTGCTGTTATGACCACAGGTCCCAGGACACCAAGTGGGTCAAATAGTTGGGAGATGTCCGAAAGAGCTTACTTATAATTTTGGTGTTGTGTGGGTGGATAATAACCACGAATGCATCGGTTTTTGGGAACCCAACCTTGGCCAAGAGTTTTCAGTTGAGACTTGTTGTCCATGTCAAGATCTAATTGGAGGGCAATGTCCTCCTTGGGGATGTCCTTCAGCAATCTGGGATCATTTGCTCCCCATTTGCGCAGTGTGAATCCAGCTGATTTCAAAAGAGCAATAAGCTGATTCTTTATCTCAATTGTTTGAAAGAGATTATCGCCACCTGTCATCACATCATCAACGTAGAAGTTTGATCTAAGAGCATCTGCTCCCAGGGGATATAGAGCTTTTTCCTCGGATGCTAACTTCTGCAAACATTTGCTTGCAACGGTATTAAGTTGGTACACTTCTAATTTATCGGCTGGATGATCGCGCCAAAATATTAATTGAAAGCGTCTATCACTTGGGTTTATGAGTATTTGTCGATACATTTTTTCAATGTCGGCAGTGAAGACATATCGGTGAATGCGAAATAGAAGTAATGTAGTTAGCAGTTCATCTTCTACAGTTGGTCCGTTCAATAGTATATCGTTCGTTGACGTTTTGGCCGATGCATCGAATACCACTCGAAGTTTTGTCGTTGTGCTTTCGGGACGTAGAACACAGTGGTGAGGCAGAAAATAATGGACCCCATGAAGATTGCAGAAGTCAATCTTTTGCATGTGCCCTAATTGAATGTATTCGGTCATAAACTTGATGTAATGTGCCTTTAGTGCTTCTTGCTTTGACAGCCTCTTTTCCAAAGAATGGAAACGTTGAAGTGCAAGTTCCCTTGATTTTCCTAGTTCCGCCTTTTGGGCTTTAAATGGGAGGCGTACAATAAATCTCCATTCTATATTTCTTATGGTATTATTTTCAAAATGAGTTTCACATTTTTGTGTGTCACTCGTGAATGCCCTTATTGATGATTGGGCTTCTTCGACCTTCCAAAACCTTTCCATGTTCGTGTGGAGCTCTTCTTCGATCGAGATTCCACATATTGCTGATTGTGGTGGTACCCCCTCCAATTTTCCAGACACTATCCAACCCAAATAAGTGTTCTGAAGAATTGGATAACCTTTTCCCACATTGATCTGCCCCATCGTTAGCAGTTGATGATAAAGTTCTGCACCCAGGAGGATATCTACTGGTCCGGGTTTGTTGAAATGCGGATCTGCTAAACTGATCTCGGTTGGTATGTGCCAACATGCTATGTTGAATCGCCTTGTTGGTTGATTTGATGTGATTTCTTTTAATATGAATGCTTCTAAGTTTGTAGTAAAACTGATGTTCTAGATTTCAGGGTCAAATTGAGTCTTTTGTTGGCGTGTCTTGTGCCTTCTCCAATTCCAAGAATGCGCATTGTGTCTGCGAATTCTTGGATTCTCAACCTTTGTGATAACTTGTCGGTTATAAAATTTAGCTGAGATCCGGAGTCAAGCAGCGCTCGACAGTTCACGGTAGTGCCTTCACTATCGATTAGATTTACAAGGACCGTGCTAAGGAAAACATAACCTATTTCCTTCGGAGCTTCTGCTGATATGGAATTAATTGGAGCTACTGCTGCAACTGATGTTTGCTCAGTTGGTGTGGATTTGGCTGGAGCTGATGCGGTTGCCGATGTTGATGCTTCCTTCTGTAAAGACTGTCTAGGTTTGTTGTTTGCTATCCTTTCTATGTGTAATAGGGTGTTGTGTCTTCCGGAGCATCTTGTACATCTTCGTGATGAACAATTGAATGCCTTATGTCCAGGACTAAGGCAATTTCGGCATCTTTGAAATTTGCTGACAGCTGCTTGACGTTCTTCTGGTGTAAGTTGCAAACATTTTGTACAGGCATATAATTTATGATCATTGCTGTTGCACCACGGGCATGTTGTCGATGTTGTTTGGTTCGCTGCCACTGATGTAAGTGATCTTGCAACTGATTTGCGTTCTTCTACACGATGCCCCTTACTGCCAAGAGTCTCTAATGAATAGAAACGTGTTTCCAGGAATTGAAGAAATTCACTCAATACTGGAAGTGATATTGGCTTGTTTATGGATTGCTCGTATAGACCATGTGTAATCTTGTCTATTTTTTGAATTAATAGATGTACAATGAGAGGATCCCAGCTCTTGGTATCGATTCAAAGATTTTTCAATCCTTGCATGCACTCGATTGTTGTGTCATAAAGTGTCTTGATGCCGCTGGCAGATTCGTTGACTTGGTTTGGTTGTTGCAACAATCTGTTAAAAATGGTTGTTGTTAGTAGCCTCTCATTGTTGTATCTATCCTGCAGCATTTTCCATGCTGAGGAATAACTGTCATCAGTTAGCGGGAGATGACGAATCATCTTCTCAGCCTCCCCGGTTAGATTTCCCTTTAAATACCACATTTTCTGACACTGTGGCATATCTTGGTTGTCGTTCATTTAAGTAAATAGATCATAAAATTGTCGCCAAGCAAGATAATCACCGTCAAACTTCGGTAACGATACCTTGGGCAATTTGAATTGCGACTGACCTTCTGTGTTGTGTTGGCCTTGTTGCGTAACGGGGCCTTCCACTTCTTGCGCACATTGTATGAGGGCCCTTTCTACTGCCTCTTCGATCTCAATGTAGGTTGTTTCGTCCCCTGGTGTTACTTGGTCATCCTTAATCATGCTCATGTGGGCCGCCTGAATACGCGTCCAATGCTGTAGGATTGTGGACCTTCGGGGGTTCCAAAAATGTTTGGAACCATCCATGCCATCACTATTTGCTAGTCTGCGACGCAGCATCTCTATTTTATATTGTTGTCGGCGATGAATTGGACGACTTCTATCAGTTGTGTGGTCTTGCGACTGGAGACGAGATTGCTCTGCCTTCTCCTTCTCGCCCTTTGCTAATCGTTCTATCTGAACGATTTTTTCGGTGAATATGTCCTTGTATTCACAATATGCAGTTTTGACTACGTCATAGTATCCCTTGGTGAAGTACGGGTGGTCCAACTGCGGCGGGAGACAATTTCGAATGTCACTGTCTGTGACATCGAACTTCTCCCATTCACCTTCCAGTCGTCGAAGGCGCTCTTCGTAATATTGTAGTGTCTTTCTTGCAGCCGGATCCTTCTTAAAATTGTCAATGATCCGCTGGATCTCATTCCCTGTGGCTTGTTGATTGCTGGCCAATTCTTCCATGTTTGGATGTCGAATGAATTAATGTTTTTGTTGAATTTGTTGATGATCTTTATAGTGAAAACGATAATTTAATGATTGAGGATGGTTTGAACTAAGCAGAATTTCAGATCACGTCGGGGTCACCATAAAATGTACCGAAGTACTTGTCAGTCAAAGTGATGCACCTTGATGACAGAAGATAGTTGAAGTGATGCACCACGATATCTTATCGGAATTCGTGAATGTTGAATTTCCGCTAGTTCAAATTTAAGCATAATCAAAAATTAAATAATAACACCGTTATACTTGGTTGTAACAGAAAGAAGATAACAATTTTATTATATTGATTCCTTATATACTATTCTTAACTCTACAGCTATGCCATAATACCTCAACACGAAATTATTGTATACTGTACATTTTGCTTAGTACAATAATTTTGTATTGACCTATATAATGACAACAAACAAAGAACAATAAAAATAAAGAAATTTGCTTACTTTTACTTAATGCTAAACGATGCCCCGAATACCACGCGCGCGGTTGTTTACTTATATTATTTTGAAATATGAGTCAAGTCAGCAACCGCGACTTGTATTATTTAATTGTCATCGTCCTATTTTCTGTGTTCAAACAATATTAGAAAGCCAACTGGGACGGACTCATTGAATTCTTCAGGAACTTTAACTTGTCACTATGCTTCCTCGATAGTGAGGAAGATTCCAGCTAATATATGTATAATTACAAATTTAATTCTTTGTGGAATGAGAAATTTTATTCCGAAAAGAGTAAAATCTATCAAACCCAAAGGGAACTCATTGTTTGATTCGAGCTGTAAAAAGGTTATTAGGATCAAAGATGTGAGTTTCCGAATTTATAAAGCCAACCCTGCTAAGAAAAACCGAATAAGTTCAAACAAGCTTAAAAGACCTGCAACGGTCATATTCAAATTTTTGCATGACCAGAAATTAAGGCAAGAAATACTACAATGTCCCAAAGGTAGTGCAAATTTCTAGTCATTTGTAAAAACCGTACGAAACACCATCTTAATCCTTAGTTCCAACGCTCGCCCGCAATGACACTCCCTACATAAGCTCAAATTTCGTTTTGATGGAAATTGATTTCAAGACAAAATAAACCATCTGCTACTTGGTTGTCTTTTCCTTTTAAGTATTCGACGTCGAAATTGAATTCTTCTAGTTTCAATTTCTATCGTTGAAGTTTTAATAAGGTTCCTTGAGTGAACTTAATCAAATTAATGGTTTGTAATCGGTGCGTACCGTGAATTTTGTGCCATAAGGATAGGGTCTGAAGTATTTAACATTCCAGACTATTGCAAGAAGCTCTTTTTCGATTACCGAATAGTTAATCTCGTGTTCGTTAAGTGTGCGACTTGCATATCAAATAAGGTGCGAATCTTGACTTAAGACAGCCCCTAAAGCATATTTCGACGCATCTTCTGTGAGTATGAATTTTTTGTTAAAGTTTGGATATTTGAGTATTGGCTCTGAGGTTAGTAATGTTTTCGATTCTTCAAAGCTGTCGATATATTCAGGGTTTTCAATATCGATTTTCGCATCCTTTTTCAAAAATATTGTCATAGGTTTGGCGACTTTTGAATAATCTTTAACGAATTTCCGATAATACCCGGTAATTAATAAAAATGATTTTATTTGTTTAGCCGTTTTTGTTAGTTGGTATTCTTTGATTGTTGAAATTTGTTAGGATTTGGTCTAATCCCTTATGTAGAGACTATGTGTCCCAGAAACTCAGTCTCGTGTTTCATGAATTTGCTCTTATCCAGTTGAATTAAAATTTGCGGCCTTTAATGTTTTAAAATTTTTTGTGAGTAAGTTGTAAGCTAGTTGAGAAAACTATTTTATCATCGAGATATACAAGACATAGTTTATTTATGTGTTCCGCAAGAGGGAGTTCACAAGCCTTTGTAATGTAGCCGGAGCCTTTTTTAGGCCAAATGGCATACGCAGAAATTCGTATGAATATTTTGATATAAGCTTATTAATTTCAGCTTCTTCTTCATCATTGAGGTGTTTGGTTCGCATTTGTTTCATCGCTGGGTCCTTACTCCTCTCAGTGTGGTAAATGCATAGGTTCGGAGTATTTTCCTCATATGATCTAGCTTTTTCTTCTAGTTCATTGAAAAAAATTGTGGTTTAGGTGTTATTAGTAATAAAGAGCTTCTTTTTATAATTAATTGCAGCTTCTAGTGGTAACAGAACATTATTACCAATTAATCCGTCAAATTGGTGGTGAAATGTATATTCTAAGAATGCAGCTGTTTTGTTAAGTTTGAATTCTTCAAAGAGAGGAATTCTTAATTTTTTGTTTATTAATATGGATGTACCAGTCGTTGTAACCTTAATCGGCTTGTCGAGTAGCACGTGCCATTTCGGGTGGCAGACACTGGGGTTTAAAATGCTGATGTCAGCACCGGTGTATATTAATATTATTAGCTTACATTTGTAATTTTTTGTTTGGCAGATTATATAGGGAAGTCTGTTAGGCCTTCCTTGGGAAAATCCTCAGCTTGAGTATTGTGCTTTTGATACGAGGAAGACATATACTGACCTGAATAATCGGCTCCATATTGTCTTGTATTATCAGTCCTAAATAGTCTTGAATTGTTCTTGTATTGCTCTGTGTTATTAGTTCTAGATTTGTTTCTAGTTCTAACTTTGTCCTATGCTATTAGTTCTAGATTTGTTTCTAATTCTAACTTTGTCCTATGCTATTAGTTCTAAATTGTCTTGAGTTTTCATTCTTAAACTGGTCTGTAACATTGTTTCTAGTATACGCATACTAGATTGATTGACATCTGTCAAAAGAATTAAGTTGTGTCTCTCTTGTTCTCCTATAAAATTTATTCTTTTCTGCTAATAATATATTGAAAAAATAAAGTAAAGTGCGTGAATTGCAATCGTTATTATCTGCCTGAACTCTGCGAAACTAAATTTTGTTTGCTTTAACGCAAGAGGTATGATTTTAATTTAACTTAAACTTTGCAGTCACCCCCTTGGATAAGTAAAAACTGCGGTATATGAACGCCAAGCGCAAACTATCAGAAACATCACCGGAAACTGTTAAATTTAATAAACGATACGCAAACACTGAAACTTCTTTCGAAATGGCAGTTGGAAACATGAACATCGACGAGTTAAAATTGCTTTTAGATAATTGCATTTCATCAAAGCTAAAAGTCATTGCCACGAAACAAGATGTCTTAACTGTCTCAACCGAAATTCAGCTTCTTCGCGCTCAAAATTCTCATCTCGTCAACTGTTTATCTGAGATTGAGAACTATTGTCAAATACTTGAGCGACAACTTGACATTCTCGTACGGGAAACTAGCGAAAATACTGTTGGTGTGCGTTTTCCAGCCGCAGATACAACCAATAATGTTGAATTCGCAAAACAAACATGTATGGGCCTTATCCAGCTACAAGAAAACGCAGTCCTGCCAATTAAAAACACACTAGAATACACCAACCACCACACAAAGAAGTCGACTGTTGTTCTAAAATTTCATTCCGGCGAGACCGCGAGCAAAATATTGGATGCCTCCTAAAAAAATAGAGGCACTGGTATCGTAATTCATCGTGAGCAATCACTCGTTAATCGCCAAAAAAGAAAAACACTCTACGAAATCAAAATGAAACTTCTTCAACTTGCACCAGCAGCAAAAATAATGATCAAAGGTGTTAAACTCGACATTAATGAAAAAATATTCGATTTTAACTTTACTAGAGGCTTGTTAATCAAAACAACAGAACAACTGTCACTTGTCAAAAACGTGTTCGGAGAAGCCGGCCTGCATTACTTTGACAACTCTCAACTGTGGTACCAAGTGGTAGTCAACGTAGTAGGAGTCGTCCACTGTAGGATAGTGTTGCCGTCTGTCAAAATAATTATTTGTTAAATCTAAACGTCTTATCTTATAATTGCTCTGGTCTTAAAAACAAACTCATTACTCCAGATTTCTTTAACTTTGTTTCTAATTTTGATATTATTATTTTAATCGAAACTTTTCTTGAAGAGGGTAAGGAAACCCAGTTCTTAAACTATTTTAAAAACTATGTTATTAAATGTATCCTTGCAATTAGAAATAGCAATTTTGGTAGGGCAAGTGGAGGAATTTTATGTGCAATCAAATGTAATCTAAAAAATGTTGTTAAGTTCAAAATGTTAAATTGTTGTTTAGTCTTTGAAATACTGTATAGGCATGATCCTTTCTACATCGTCCCTTTATATTTGAATTGCAATAATTGGAGTCACGACTTTTCAGTATTGCAATATTTTTTAAATGTAACTAATTTTTCTAATTTAATACTGCTTGGCGACCTTAATGCAAGAATAGGAGTGTACCAAAATCCAATAGAGTTAGTCTCTGGTTATCCTGAAGATTTTCGAACAGTGAGAAGGCCCATGGATGAAATTACGAATAGTTGTGGAAGGCGCCTTTTGGGTATGTGTGAAGATTACGGATTTGTTGTTCTAAATGGTATAACTAAAGGGGATATGAATGGTACCTTCGTTACCGAGCGCGGCTGTTCTGTAATTGATTATTGTGTGTCAAAAGGTGCGTGGCTAGATGTTTTTGTGGACTTTCAGGTGCTCACAGAGACTTTTTCAACTCATCTGCCAGTTAAAATTGTACTTAAATTTACTGAATTAGCTCCGCCAACTCCTATTTTGAAAATACAAAAAATTAAATGGATTGATAACAATCTCGATCTCTATAGGCGTAATCTATTTAATGAAACCAATTCTTGTCTCCCTCTTCACAATCTCTCAAGTGAACAAATAATGGACCGTCTGATAGATATCATCAAAAAATCCTCTCCTAAAAATAACTTTAAGAGTAGGGAGTCCAAAGAAGAATGGTATGACTGGGCGTGCATAAAATATAGAAAGAAGTCCTTCTCTCTACTGAATCTTTTCCGTAAAACGAATAGTACTCATTTCAAGAATCTCTATGTCTTAAGTAATAAAAAATATAAAGCCATTTGTGCGACCAAGCAAAGTAACTACTTTAAGAGAATTGCTAACGAGTTATTTAACTGTAAAAATTCCAAAGTTGTTTGGCACAAAGTTCGGAAAATAGGGCACTGTAAACCGTCGACAGCTATTGCAGTTGAAGCAGAAACGTTTGTATTATACTTCGGTCGACTTCTGACAAGAGGAATTTCTCCACTAATTTTCCAATACGCACTTCCGAATGTTGTTGATGAAGATCTCGATGCACCAATTGGATTAAATGAGTTGGTTAACGCACTTAATACAATGAAAAACAAGTCCTGTGGACTTGATGGCATACCAGTTGAGTTTTTTAAGAATAGCACTGCAAATTTTCATGATTCTCTTTTGATATTCTTTAATAACGTCTTCTTAAACGAGGACGTTCCAAGTCTATTCTTAAAGTCCCTTCTTTTTCCGATTTTTAAAAAGGGTGATGCATCCTTAGTTGAAAACTATAGGGGTATATCAATTCTCTGTAGCCTAAGAAAAATATTCGCTCAAATACTATATAATCGCTTTTCAAGCTGGGTGGAACATAATAATCGGCTTAGTATCTTTCAAGGGGGCTTTCTTCCTGGTCTTTCAACAGTCGATCAAATTTTTGGGCTGAAGACTATAGCTAGAAAATTTATAACAAGAAAACAAAAGCTCTATGCCTTCTTTGTGGATTTTAAGGCTGCCTTCGACACTGTCAACAGAAACTCACTTATATACAAGCTAAGCTTGATAGGTGTTTCTACGAAATTCCTCAATGTTTACAAAAAACTAATTGCGAACACTTCAGCTGCAGTTTGGAATGGTAGTAATATGTCAGACTTTTTTGTTACTGAAACTGGAGTTCCACAAGGTTGCGTCCTCAGTCCTATTTTGTTCGCCCTATTCATTGACGATGTATCTGAAAACTTGCCGAGCGGTGTCATAGTAGGAGATACACACATTAAAACACTCCTTTATGCAGATGATTTACATTACAGCTTCAAATTAATAAACTTAAGAGTAATTGTGACACTTGGGACTTAAACATTAACACCTCAAAATCTAAAATCATGATTTTTCACCACACGGCAGATAGAAGACATCCGAGAGAAAAGTGGCAATTGGCAGGCCAACCTATAGAGGTTGTTAAGGAATTTAAATATTTAGGTGTCCTTCTATCTTACAATCTTAATTTGCGACAACATGTAGAAGAAAAAGTCAGTAAGGCAAAAACTGCAATCAATCTTATGTGGCCTAAATTTTATTGTAATAAAAACGTGGATACGGCATCTAAATTTAAGGTCTTCAATGCAACCATCAACTCCTGTCTTTGCTATGCGAATCAAGTTTTTGGCTATAAAAAAGTGGAAGAATTTGAGCGGTTACAGTGCTTTTTCTTTAAACGTATTTTTAAACTACCTTCCTCAGTCCCCACCTATGCTATTTATGTAGAAGCGGGAATACCTCAAATTTACTGTAAGAACCTCAAAGCAAATGCGGATTTCATTATCAAAATAATGAAGCGTCCAAGCACAAATCTTCAGAAGCACTTACTTACGTATGCATTTAGACGCAATTTGTCGCCATTCAAAGAGTGGTTGGATTTGGCTACGAAACACGGAATGGTACTTAATTTAACTCTTGAAAACATAAATTTACTGGCAAAACAAATTCTACGAGTGCATTGCGCAGATAGATGAACGTTTTTACAAAAGCTGTCTAGACCGCGCGCGCTTGGCTGAATCTAAAAGCTTATATAGGAATTTAAATCACTTTCTTGGTCCAAATAATTATTTCAATAACAGCTTGACAAACTATGAAATCAGTACTATATTTAAAATGAGGACTGAAACTCTTTACCTCAATTGCATGCCACACAGACAAGATTTAACGGTGACTTGTAGTCTCTGTAATCTTAATGTACCGGAAGGCATTTTCCACTTCCTTGCCGAATGTCCAATTTTACTTGAAATTAGAAGATTATATTTCTCCAAAAGCTTTCTCACACTTCAGGAAACCAAAGAGTTCTTAAATGGTATATAAGGTTGGGAGTCATTATCACAATATTGTATTCATGCCTATAGGTATCGCAACAGTTACATTGAATTATTTTAGTATTACTTCAAATCTTGTTAATACAATTCATGATGTATATATCTCATTATTCTTTTTAATTATATAAATTATTTTTACTTTTCAAATATGTACATATGTTTTTCTTTCAATCAATCGGCAGACGGCAAAATATAGTTATGTCTTTTTTCTTTTTTGTTAAATATTTATTGTAATTATGTATACGTTGATTAATAAAGAAGTAAATAATAATATAATAATAGTATACGCATTACGCATACCTTGTTTCAAATAATATTTGCATCGCGTTTTCTAGATTGTTTGGATATCTGCAATGTAATAAAACCCTCATAGGCTCGTAGTGCTGCATTGCAGTTTTGCTCGACTTCGGATGAGAAATTATCTGGGTAAGTTGTCCTTACTTTATTATTAACACGACGCACGTAAGATCATTTATATTTCGTTATAAAAGTCATGGCTTTAAAAAGAATACCGTTAGGGAAAGGGGCGTGGAAGTGGGGACGGGATGTTGGGTGTAGTTGGAGTGTCGGACGTAACTCCACGAATTAATGAAGTTTATATAAGTAAATTAACAACACATTCTTTCATTGAAGCCAGCCCAGATGAGCGCCCGCCGTGGTAGCTTATTGCATATACCAATAAGCTGTTATTGTACTTGTGCCATCCTCTCGTGGTTTCTTTTGTTCGTCGTCGAGTTAAACATTCGGGTTTAAAATCCCGGGCGTATGTCGATACGCTTTTATTTTTTAGTTTGTTAATAATATTGCCTGCGGCTTATAATTCAGCTATTTTATTTATAATACATATATTATCGAAAAGCTGTAACTTCATTGTTTCAAAACAATACAAAACGTAAACTTTACCAGTTCTTCTTTATGGCGTGGAGAGTTGGGCAATAAGTAAAAAAGGGGAATTGTTGCTGGAAAATTTAAGGAGACAAATTATTTGGTGGATTTTTTTAAGTTCATACGAAGAGGCCAAATGGACTCAATCATAAATTTTAAGGGCTATACAAAAGGAAAGTAATACAAAGAGCAAAAGCACGTCAACGGCACTGGCTTAGCCATTTCGAGCTAATAGACAGCAGTATCCCAGACCCCATTTTTTGAGATGATCAGGAAGACCAAACAGCAGCGTTCAAGAGCGTTACATCTCAATGCCTGAAGGGAGCTTGCGAAGGACCCAATATCTCAGGCTGAGAGCCTTCATGGATTGGAAGACAAAAAACGAATCCGAACTTAAAACGATAGAGATATAACGATCAATATGATCAATCGTCGTTTAAATTTGTTTGTTATTTTTTTTTAATATTTCCTTTTCAAGAGCATACAGAATTGTGCAATGTAATTTCAAAGGCTAAGATATTTTTATCAGTTTTTTTTTGTTCAATTGTTTTTGTGTTTGAAATCGTATTTCTTTTTTCTGTATGAGAAAACAACATTTTTACTTGCAACATATATTAACTATTAACTTTTAACTTCGTAAGAAATTTCGAACTCGAGATTTTAGTCAAACATGACATTACAATGGTACACAAGTCGAAAAAGTGGGTCCACCGATCCCGTTCGTTTGTCTTTCTGTCTATCTGTCCTCGCTCTTACAGCCCACTGTGTCGATTGAGTTTTTTTTTTAATAAGGCATTCCACATTGGCGAAGTACGACTAAAGAACGAATCTCTGTACTTGACAGTACGACCGAAGTTGGGCTCAAAGGCATATTGATGAGCATTCCTAGAAGCGCGAGTATTACGGTTGAACTGTTTAAGGGGAGGAATGCAACTAGTTATTTCTCTAGAGCATAAACCGTAAAAATAACGGTAATAGAGGGTGAGACAAGAAACATTTCGACGATGTTCAAGCGACGTAAATGATCTTATGATGGTAATATCACCAATCAATCTAAATGCTCTACGTTCAATACTGTCCAAGAGGCTTAAGTAAGTTGCAGGAGCACCAGCCCAGATATGGGAGTTATACTCAAGCTTTGGACGTATATAAGTCTTGTAGATAACAACCAGATCAGAGGGGGAGAAAAACTTCTTGCATCGCCTTAGAAAACCCAAACATCTTGTGGCATTTTTGGCGACATAGCGTATGTGGTCGTTCCACAAAAGGTGGTTGGTGATACACATGCCGAAAATATCGAGATGTTCAGTCTCCTCGATGCAAGTGCCATCTATGGATTATGGCAAGGGGGTATATCTCGCTTTAACGATACAAGACAACATTGGGTTTTCGAAGCATTAAATTCCACGCGGTTTTTTATTCCCCATTGTACAATGCTGTCGGAATTTAATGAGCTTATCATATTTTGTCGTTGCAGTTTCACATCCAAATAAGAGAGATGTGAATCTGAAAACGAATATGAAAAGCTAAGAGTACTATCGTCAGCGAAACAATGTATTGGATTAGAAGATGCAGACAGGAGATCATTAATAAAAATGAGAAAAAGTTTTGGAGATAAAACAGAGCCCTGGGGCACACCAGCAATTATTTTGTGGTTTTCAGACTTGAATCCATCCAATACAACTTGTATTGAACGATTCGAAAGGTAATTACAAGGGTTAGGATTTCCATGCAAATGCATATTTTTTTTGACAAACTTTAGAAGCAAACGAACAAATTATCTTTAAGAATCATTAATTTTCCTTTAAAATGGCATTCAATCGTTAGTGCATATTTTTGCATATTTGACTATAAATGCATATTTTGCATATTATTGCATATTTTTATAATAAATGCATATTGTTCGTTCATATTTAAAAAAAAAATGGACATAAAATTAAAAAAATATCGGTTTCAAAGAAATGCAAACGCACCAATAAAATTAGAATCAATGAACTAGGTGAAAATACAAACAAATTCTTCTCTTTTTAACCGATGCGGCGCCATACATGTTTAAGGCAGCTAGAGGGTTAAAACTCTTTTATCGAGTTGCAGAGGAAATACGAAGTAATTTTAAAAATGTTGATTTATTGGTGGCAAACGGAAAACAAATATTTTTAAAGGCACCATCTCGCGTGAAACTTTTTAGAGAAAAGTACCCTTTAACACCTCTTCCACCACATCCTATTCTTACCAGGTGGGGAACTTGGCTACAAGCAGTTGCCTATTACGCAAAGCACTATGAGGAGTTTTAAGAAGTGGTTAATAATTTCGATGATCTGATGCTGTTGCAATTAATATTGCGAAAGAGATATTGAACCAGCTTTTACTTAAAAGCCAAATAATATTCATTTACTCTAACTACAGTTTTCCTTGTGATACCATAACAAAGCTTGAGGAAAGGGACTCATTAAAAAATCAAATTGATTTAGTTGAAGATGCTGTTGTAAAAATAACTGCTGTTAAGGATCTCTTGCTCCAGCCATACAAAAGAAGCTTGAAATTGTTCTAGCAAAAAATTAAGGGTTTCAGCAATGAAAAATATATGCAAGGCATTTACATTGAGTTGCAGTAATGAAAATTATTTGAGAAACTTTACAACCGATGAAATTTCTTCCTCTAAGAATGCAGCACTTACGTCAATTGACGTAGAACGTTCCTTTTCAATGTATAAGACGTTTGAAAGGCGCAATCGCCAAAGCTTTATTTTTAAAAACTTTAACTTTCGTCATTTATGTCAATTTTTCTATTGTCTGTGTTATTTAGAACAAAAAATGTAATTCAAAGGGACGTCTTTTTCTTATGTCGATGTAATTTTTATTTATTGTTTATGTTTTGTGTATTTTTTAATTTTTGAATGTACCTACTTGTTTTTTAGTTCCTTTAAAAGATAAAATAAAAGACAGATTTTTTGTATAAAAACTGTATACTAAGTCTTTTTTTTGTGTTCAAATATATGATTTTAAATGCATATTTTAAGTGCATATTTCCCATTTTTATGAGCATATTTTAAGCGCATATTTTGCGTTTTCAAGTGCATGGAAATCCTAGCCATAATTACTAATCCAACGAAGGAGGGATTCATGAAAACCGAAAGCACGCATTTTCGATAAGAGAGCCTGATGCCAAACCCTATCAAATGATTTTGAAATGTCAAGTCCAATAATCTTACTTTCTCCTAAGCGATGTAAAGATTTGCTCCACTTTTTGGTGAGATGAACCATGAGAACACCTATTGCTACGAAAGCCGTATTGTCGGTCATTAAGAAGCTTTCGATCTTCGCGATATTTTTTGAGCTGATAATTAATCAGCGTTTCCATGACTTTGGAAAGAAGGGACGTAAGTGCAAATTGGTCGGTACACTGAACCAAAAAGGTACGTAAATATAATAAAAAAGTTCGTTGAGACAATGAATAAAATGATTGAATTTGTCCAATAAACATATTAATTGTGTCAGTGAACTATCGTTTATTATTCTCCATTTCCGGGTGAAAATTTTACAAACAATTTAAAATTTTCATTTATAACCACAATAAACTGAGTTTATTGATTTTAATAAATCCATTAATAAACATAAACAACCGTTCATTATTTCCGTTTATAGTATTAATAAACCCGTTTATAGCCTTAATGAATAGAGTTTATTAATTTTAATAAATGCGTTCATTAATATAAAAAACCCTTTATTATTTCCGTTTATAATATTAATAAACCTGTTTATAATCCCAATGAACAGAATTTATTAATTTTAATAAATGCGTTCATAAATATAAACAAATGTTTATTATTTCCGCTTATACCTCTAGTGGGGGAAGCCTCTGTTAATATCCAACTTACTTACCACTGATCCTTGCTTAGCGGCGATCGAAGTCCAACTGGTTTCTGCGGTCTGTTTCACTCTTTTCAACTTCCTTACTTCTATTTCTTTTGCTTCTACTTCTCTTTTTCTGCTTCTACTACTTTTGTGTTGGTCTTGTTCGGTTCTACTAGGCAACCTTTTGGTAACAACATAGTGTGAATTATATCCTTGCGAATGACAAAATAACCTTTGCAAATTAATGTCACCGAGTTCTGGCCAAGTTGAGCTGAGTGTGAACACAATGATCGGTGCAGTGACAGAATGCATGTAATTTGTTCGTGTTTTCGTTGTAGATTTGTAATGCGTCATAACAGTATTTATTTATTTATAAAAGTACTTAGCCAAAATTATTACCTTTATAGAATTAAAAACAATTATAAAAGATAGATATATTAAGCTCTAGGACTTTTACTCTTATAGAACGAGTTATAAATATAACTAAAACTCATCACTGATCATTTTACTTATTTTGACTGCAGCGTTACTGCGATTCACAAGAATTCGTATGAAATGATATGAAGTTTAGCGATATACCTCATACAATTTCATACAAATAATGCTTTTCCGTGTCATGAAGTTTAGTTCCGCTGAATTTGAGTGCAGTGTTATCTTTATGATTTACATTTTTTTTGTCAAGGAATCAATTTTATTTTTGCCCAATCTTCCGCATACATTTTTTTTATATGTATGTAGGATGGAGGTTGGGATATAATAACAATTTGCCTCTTAATAATGTTGTTCATAGCCACAATAAATGGTTCACTATTTTCCAATTACCAAAGTGTATTGTGTCAGTGAATAAGGTTATAAAAAATAATAAACTGCTTGTAAATTTTCCAATTCGTCTCTTAATAATGTTGTTCATTGCAACAATAAACGGTTTATTATTTTTCAATTGCCAAATTTGTATGTGTCAGTGAATAAGGTTATACAAAATAATAAACTTATTGTAAATTTGAGAATTGGTTGTGATATTGGATGAAGGTTGGGATATAATCTTTAACAATCCCTTTTCAAACATCTTGTTTATTGTCGCAATAAACGATTAATCATTTTTAATAATTAAAATGTTTGCGGCAATTAATAGAGTTATTAATTTTAATAAACGGTGATAAAGTGCTTTATTTTTTATTTAATAAACGGCCGTTAATAGTATTAACAAACGATTATCAAACGCTGAAATTTTTTTTAATAAACCATTCACTCTGACAAGAAAAAGTTTGTTGTGACAATAAATAAGCAGTTAATAAACGCCGTTTTTTATATTAATGCACGTTTGTTTTTTCAGTGTAATTAGAGAGTGAGAAAGATTCGTCTTTTTTGGGAATAGGCTGGACAAATACGGTTTTCCATCCGCTCGGAACGAGACCTGAGGAGTAGGACAGATGAAAAAGCTTACGCAGTGGTTTTGCCAGCGTTGAAGAACACCTCTTCAGAACAATAGCGGGGATACCATCTGGACCCGCGGATTTATGTATGTTAAGATCTTTTAGGACTCTCGCCACAGTACGAGTGCGAAAAAAGATTGGCCCCATAGAATCTCTAACGCGTTCGATGACAGGCGGAGACATAACACTTACTGCCAGCGTTGAATTGGCGACGAACTTCCTAGCAAAGAGATTAGCTTTCCCTAAAGAGCTAACAAATGGAGTGTCATTGACAACGAGGGTAGGAACCGAGGAAGAGGAAGAATTCTTCATATTTTTTATGACCAAAACTGTTTACTGCCTTTGGGACATTGCAGTATTGTTTGCCGTAATTTTCGGTCATGTAAAAATTTGGTCCGTCGAATATGGGCGTTGCAAGCCTTCCTGGCTTGCTTGAACTTATTCCGGTTTTCCTCAGTTGGATTGGCTTTAAAACAACGGAAACTTACCTTCTTGACCATAATAACCTCTTTACAGCTCGTATCGAACCATTCGTTTTCCTAAGGTCTGATGCTTTTAACCCTATTCAGGATAAAAGTTCTCATTCCCAGGAGAATCAAACTTGTGATATCAGCACTGGCGTCAACGTCACTATCGAGGAAGCATAGTGACCAGTTAAGGATCCTAAAATAATTATTGAGACCGTCCCAGTTGGCTTTCTCGTTATGCCAAACGGTTCTCATATTAGTTCTTTCTTTAACTGGAGAGTTTTGACACGAGAAATTTGCTGATATGACACAATGGTCAGATGCGCCTAGAGGAGATAGAACACTAATAGTGTACTTACCAGGGTCAGAAGTAAGAAACAAGTCAAGAGTGTTTTCTGCTCGACCTACCACGTCCGATATTCGAGTGGGCTAGTTGACCAGCTGAGTTAGGTGGTTCAACTCAGCGAAGATCTCAGCACGCACTCATTTTTTTAAAGAGTTAAAATAACAACTGTTATTTTAAATCTACACAAGTTTTTTTGTAAGAAATCGAAAATTCGAATTTACTCAAAAACGAACCGATAGATTTGTATTAAAAATGTTCTCTTAAATTTGTTTCTTTATTTGGCTCCTTTCAGTAATTGTATTTTGTATTGAGACAGAAGGGTAGCCCCATAGAACCCTTATTTTGTTTTTAAGATTTCTCAAGAACTAATGAACCGATTTCAATTTATTTTTTTTTCTGCACAAGCTCTTATACTGTCGTACTCGTAATAATATTTGACGATCAAAAATGTCATTGTTTTCTTTTTACTTTCAGTCAGTTCTTACAATCAGGGACGATCTGCATTCCACCAGTAGTGCTAGCGTTTTTGTTTGTTTTATGAGAGTCGCGCCTCCAAGTTCCTGTTATTTTTTTTTAAACATACCCCGTATAAAAAAAACAAAAATAAAAAAAATAGTCCATCCACAATAAATGTATTGAAATAATTAATTCTGTGTTGTGAAAACCAATTATAAAATTCATGTGCAGTGTTGTGCCGAAAAAAAAACAAACAAAAATACCTATCATACCATCATAATAAACCAACAAAAAAAACAGTGCGCCAATAATAAAATCAAATACCTACCAGCAATCCAAAGAAATGGCAAATATAAAAAACAAAGAGAAACACAGTGCAATAGGTAATCCTTGTCTCCCTTCCCAAAACTTAACACACTCACATTAGCTTAATTGTTGTAGGCATTGCGTACGGTGTTTTCTATACGTATGCAGTGTGTACAACAATTGAGCTCATCAGTCGATCTTTGACTTCCAGTGTGTGAAGACGTTTTCCTAAGTCATATTTTCAATAGTGCATTTGTAGAGCTTTATTAATTTAATATACGCCGTGTGCCATACCTTTTTTTAATTGCTTGGTAGCGTCCGAAGACGAGACCAGAGGTCGTGGGTTCGAGTCCCGGTCTGAGTCCACCAAAAATATTCTAGCTTTTTTCACAATCGAGAAATAGTGGATTTTATTGATTGGGAAGAAAAGCAGATGGAGAAGGAGAGAAAAGCAGGGGTATCGAAAGACACCTCTGCCAACACAACAGGTGATGTTACTGTGGCGCCAGCAGCGATACCGAAAATAACAGCAACAACATCTATTCAGGCATCTGACCAGGGGATAGCAGCAACAACTAACAAGAAGAGGAAGCTGAAGAAGCATAGCCCAAACAAAGTGGAGAGAGCCAACTCCGCTAAGCAGCGCGATATGCGGAAAGAAATGGAGAGGGGTAAGGGAGGAATTACCACGGAAAGTGAAATCTTAAACTTCGCCGAGTCTGAGAATACAGAATACATTTCCGAAGGTCGAGAGGGGCTCTACAGGTCTCCGAATAGGTATTCACTCTTATCGGAGCCAGAGCCAGTGCCGTCGACAAGGAAGGCGTTGGAGGTGGAGGTGGACCTCTAAGATGAGACAAAACATGTAAAGGCCCTGCAAGCCAAACAAGCAACAATCAGCCAATTCGATGAAAACCTCAGAAACCTCAAGGAGGAAATAGAGCCCCTCCTCAGTCAGCTAAAGCTAAAGCAAGAAGCGCGCCGACAACAAGAGGCAGCTCAACGGCAACAGCAACAAAAACAACACCAGCAGAACAAAACACAACAACCACAGCAGCAACAACCACAGTCCAAGCCCGCTACCAAAACCACGGGAGCGGAGCAAAAGGTGAAGGCCTCACCAGCAATGACAGGCCCAATTAATGAGGACCCATCGACTTCAGCTAAAGCAAAACAGCAGCAACAACAACAGCCACGATAAATCCAGCAGCAGCAGCAACAGCAACAGCAGCAGAAACAGCAGCAGCAGAAACAGCAGCAGCAGAAACAGCAGCAGCAGAAGCAGAAACAGCAGCAACATCAGAAACAACCACAGCCCAAGAAGGAGAAGGTGCCACCAATTAGGACCTACCGGGTTGACCTGCAGGACTTAAAATAGGTATGTAAGTCGGCCACCAAAAACAATTTTGTTATAAATATATTAAATGAAAAAGAAAACCGGTATTCGGTGCAGTGCTTCTCACTGGCCGAATACAACATAGTTAAAGAAGTGCTTAAGGAGGCCCCAGCTGAGTTCTGCAGCTTCACGCCTAAAAGCGAAAAATTAAAGACGGTCCTACTGAAGGGCATAAGTTCCTGCACGGAACCGGAGGCGCTCTTAGCTGAGCTCCGCCAAAAAGCCATCGACGATCTCGATTTCATCGGGGTCAAGCCTTTCACTACGGTGAAGTCCAGGCGAGGGTATTACAGGCTGCCAATGTTCCTCGTAACATTATCGCCCTAAAGTAGTTTTGAGAGTGTGAGGAAAATCGACCGCCTCGACTATCAATCCGTACACTGGGATAAATTAAAAAGGCACGACGACATTTTGCAATGTACGAAGTGCCAGAGGTTTGGCCATGCCAAAGCCAACTGCAATATGCAGTTGCGCTGTGTCAGGTGCTCAGAAACCCACATCGAAGGAGAATGCAAGCTGGGGAATGGGCGGGTTGAGGATTTAACCCAGCTCAAGTGTGTCCTTTGTGGAAACCAAGGGCACCCGGCTAGCTATAGGGGTTGCCCTAAGGTCCAATAAATCAAACAAAAACAGGCCAGTAAAAAAGCCGAAAATGGTGTCAGGGAATGGGAATACGAGAAAGGCTCCACCAACGGTTGCCCCAAAGGCCCCTGTGCCTAAGGCACCAGAGGTGCAGCCTGACATTGTAGCCTTGTTGTTGAGCATTCAAGGTCAACTAACAGGACTGCAAAGTCAGATAAAGGAGCAAGGCAAAAGGGTAGATCATCTCTACTCTTTGTTGCCTGGCCTGGCGCAATTTAGACCATAATGGGCGCGCTGCCGGAGACGCGCCTAAAAGTCCTAGCTGTGAATGTAAATTCACTGATTAGGATTGAACGAAGAGCCAATATGTTCCAATTGTTGAAAGACTACAGTCCCGATGTGTTTATGGCTAGCGAAACTAAGCTAAACCACAAACACAAATTGACTCATAAAAATTACAATATCGTAAGAAGAGACCGGCCCGACTCCACTCAAGGGGCGGTGTCGCTCTCTTTATACGAAAAGACATTAATTATAAAGTCCTCATATACAACAATGAATTGCGAAAGCTCAAGACGCTAGAAGTTTGCGTTATATGCATCTCTCTCACTCAAGGGAAACTGATGTATGTATATGATTGCGGCTTATGCGGCTGGAGCTCCGCAGGTTACTTACTTTACTTCAGAGCTCGAGATTCTTTTTAAGGAACTAAAACTGAGCTTGGAAGAAAACTATTTCATCTTGGCTGGTGATTTGAACGCAAAACATGAAGATTGGGGAAATCAGCATAGTAATCCCAGAGGTAACCATCTTTTTAATTTGATGAATCTTTACAGCGTTGAATATGGCGTCGACCTGCTGGCTACTAAAAAGCCATCGTATCCAAGAAGCGGTTCCTTTCTGGATCTTTTGGTGTACGACACCAGACTGACAGTTACAGACAAAGTGGGTAATCACCCTCGAAACTGCTTAAAGACAGTCGAGTTTGACAGTGATCACTGCGGACTGACTGCTGTAATGCAGATTCCGAACGAACGCGTGGAGTTGGAGGATTACGTTGCAATGCATCCTTAAAGTTACAGTAATATGCGCTGGCCTCGTTTTACCAACGCCCGAGCGAGAGAACTTCGTTCGAGTGAAATAGCCCCGCCAAACAACAGAAACCTGACAAATACAGAAATTGACCAACATTTACAATAGATGGACGAAACAATAAAACCAACGATGGAACGGACAATACCAAAGTACAAAGAACGGGACCAAATGGACGCTTACAGAAACGCTACTATTGACACACTACGTAGGCACAAGAGTGGCTTACTGACAAGACTCAAAAACCAGTTCAGACGACTTACAGACCCACACGACTTGGAGGTTAGGACACTGAAGTCGTCAATAAAAAAATGTCAATCTGTTGATTAAGGAGAACTACAGGTTATCAATTAACAAGTACTGGGATCGCAAGATCCGGTCAGTTAATTCCAGTGACCCTTGTATGTTCCCTTAAATCAACTAGATATTCAGGAAAAAGAACGATAATGACCTTCCGTGTCTGAAACTCCAAAGAACTGAAGAGATCAGAGACGTACTCAGGACAGCGCAAATAGATCCAGAAAAAGCCATCTTTGACGATGACTTTTTTAAAAGTTAAAGATCCGAAGGGAAAAAGTGGAGGCGGTGGGAGCTGCTTTCCAGCAAGTGTACAAGGTGAATGTTAGCATTCGCCCCAACCACGACCTGGAAAACAGAGCCCTACTTAATCACTTTTACCTTTGAAATGATATGACACAATGGCGATCTGAGAACCGCGGTTTCATGCGGTTCAATGACGATTCCTTGGCAAATGCCCTTATCGCCAAGCAAACGGGACCAAGTCCCTTGTTAGTGACGAAGGTTGAGCTTCAGCTCATCTTCAACTCAATAAAAAACAAAAAGTCAGCAGGTGTCGATGGTATATCCAACGTTGTACTAAGACATTAACCGATGGAGGCAATTGACATTTACACCACACTCTTCAATAATGCACTGAATAATACATATTATCCAGTGCATTGGAAGACCGCTGTGGTTCATCCTCTACCGAAAAAGGGAAAGGACAACTCCAACCCGTCAAATCTTCGGTCGATAAGTCTTCTTCCGAGCATCAGCAAAATTTTCGAAAAGATCATCAATAGGGCTCTGAATAAGTGGGCTGCGGGCAACAGAATAATTCCGGATAAACAGTTCGGGTTCAATTCATGCTGCGTCTAAACTCGTTTCTGATATCCAACGGAATAAAACAAAACAACAATGTACAGGTGCTGTTCTGGTTGATTTGGAAAAGGCCTTTGACACCGTATGGTTAGAGGGTCTTTACCTAAAACTGAACAGGTTTGGCATAAGCAAGCCATTGTTGTACATACTTTATGATATGCTTAACGGTAGAAAGTTTGTTGTCAAAAGTGGCAATGTAACTTCTACGAAAACATTCTTAATTAAAAATGGTCTTCAACAGGGTGAATTCGCCGATTCTCTTCAGCATTTACACCAGCGATCTGATTGGTAGTCTTACAAAGGCAATTGCGAACGCCGACGATCTAATTGCGTACAGAACGGCAATATAAATGCTGCTCTGACCAGCGCCAGAGGAGCCTTCGCTCTGACGAAACGGCTGTTTTACAGCAGTCGGCTTGACCCCAGAGTGAAGGTAATTTGCTACATGGCCCTCATACGGCCGATGATCGTTTATGGTTGTCCTGTGTGGTTCAACGTTGCCCCTTCCCAGATGGAGAAGTTTCGGGTGTTCGAGCGGCAGTGTTTACGACGCTGTACCGGCTTATATCGAACAGCCGAATCTTCTTACGTGCACTACTATTCCAACGAGGTCCTATACAACGGGGCTCGATTCAACAGAATTGACAATTTCGTGATAAAACTCGTTCGAGGTCACATTGCAAGAGCTATGTCTTCGACCAGCAATTTAATTTTCGGGGCGTTCTATCCGAACGACGAGTATTTTGAAAGTGCACGTTTGAGCGGCTTTATTCCACCAGAGGCATTCCTTTTTTTAGATAGATGCGGTCTGATACAGGATAGATTAGCAGTTCCGCTAATCTACCACGTCAGACGACGAACCGTGGATAGGCGACTCCTGTACAGTCATGGCACAAGGCGGAGCAGAGTTCCTTCGGTTCAGTAAGGCTGTGTCCGAACGGGACCGAACTGATAGGGTGAAGCAGGAGAACCAGTTTTGGTGGCTTCAATCGGCACTTGATAGTGGGTAGTCGGGATGGGGTTTTAAGCCTTGGCCGGCTTACATACTTGTTTTATAGTTTTAGGGTTTAGTTTTAAGTAGAATAGGCATGGTGGCACAAAAAAAAATACAAAATACAAAAAAAAAAGACCAAATAAAAAATAAAAATAAACAACAAAAAAAAAACATGGAATAAGAAAAAAAAGACCAAAATATGAAAAACAAAAAAATGTTAGTTAGATTTGCTGCTGTGGTTGTTCTAGTTTTAAGTAGTTTATAGGTAGAATAGGTAGTTTAAGTTAGCTTTAAGTTTTATATTAAGGACCTTATTTTAAGTAGTTTTTAAGTAAAAATAAAAAAGGATATTGATATTAGTTTTTTTTTTCAAATTTTCTAATAAATACAAAAATAAATAAAATTTAATTGAAGTAAAATAGATCTTAGGGCCGAAAGGCATTAGTATTAAGTGTTATAGTTTAACTTCGAGTGTCCGTATGGGACCAGTAAGTTAGTTGTAAGTTATGGTTAGTTAGGCTAGTTTTATGAATTTTTGTCTAGCTTTAAGCTAGTATTAAGAATGAATTAATAAAAATAAATTTAAAAAAAAAAGCGTGACTTAATTGCGACTCTTGTTGAAACACCGAGGTACGAGTCCCACCCCGTGATTATTATTATTATTTTTTTTTATTATTATTATTATTATTTCTTTTTAAATATAAATAATATATCCTTATTTTTTATTATTTATTTCATTTAACACTTCTTTGTAAAATATGGATTGCTTCAATAAAAACTGTTAAGAGGGTTCCAATAAAAATCCACTATTTGCTTGTTTCGGACCCTGTGGTAATCTTTACCCAGCAAAATGCGTTGGTTCAACGAATGCATTTATTGAAAAAATAGCCAATTCGAAATTTGCTTACTGGTACTGTCACGAGTGCCGTAAGCTCTCTGTATCCCAACTAGCTTTTAAAATGTCTTCTTTTAAGGCTGACATTTTAAAACTTTCTAAAGACTTTGAAGGGCTACTGAAGTCATTCAACACTGCAGTTTGTAAGTTAAATTCATACTCTGTAACCAACATCATGATTGACAATTCTACTTCGACAAATGATTTACGACAACCCTTCTATTTTCTCTTCTGCAGGTGAAGATATTCTCGCGTAATCAGGTTCTGGTGTTAATAACGCAGAGAGTGTACCTGACAAACAAAAGAAGAAGTCTAAAAAAAGAAACCGAGAAAACTCTGAGCTTGCTAGAAATTCTACCCCCCCCCTCAAAAAGAACAAATGACAACATTACCCCAATACTTATAGATCCTACCCGAGCCCCCATATACCTCAAATTTCTGACTCCGTTACAGTAATAACCAATTCCATCCCTATCAAAGCTGTATTGAAACCAAACATTATTTTTATATCTCGTCTGGACCCAGTAACAACGCCAGAAGATATAACTTCGCACTTAGTATCTACCAAGAGCATACCTTGTAGCTCATCCATTAGGTGTACTAAGACCAGTAAACCAAACAGCTTTGTTTCCTCTTTCAAAATAGTAACGAATCCTACGTTCTTCGATCCCATTTGCAATACTAATATATGGCCCGCAGAGACTTTGGTCAAAGAATTTTCACAAAGTCAAAACGAGTTGTTTCTATGATAACCAAGCCAAAAAACTCAACAGGCTTGCCCTCTTCTACTAAAACGTAAGGGGACTTCGTAGTAAGACTGCTGACATTTTTCTTAACTCCCAATCATTTCCACACGACGTATTCGTTTTGACAGAAACTTGGTCTAATTCATGCTTTTCCGACACAGAACTTTTCAGTCAAGAGTTCGAAGATAACAGAAATGATCGCCATGTTGGTAATGCAAAGGATTTAGGTGGAGGTGTTCTCATAGCGGTAAAAAATACATATTTCTCTGCGTCTGTATCTTCTGTATCGTTTGAACTATCAATTGAACTGGTCTGTTCAAAGTTAATGGTACAGACTAAGACTATTTTCATTTTAAACGTTTATATTCCTCCAAAAAGTTTAGAGTCTGTTTATAGCGAACTCTCCTTGGCATTAGACTTTGTTATCAGTTTGTCCTGCTCTGACACCAATATCTTACTTCTAGGTGACTTTAATTTACCACACATTGATTGGATTCCATCGGAAGACGAATCTTGCCTTGATGCCTCTCTCTCTTCTTCACAATTGGAACTATCTTTTCACGATAAAATCCTTTTTACTGACTTACAGCAAACAAGCTGTATTAAAAACTCAAAAAATCGAATTCTCAATTTAGTCTTTTCTTCTGACGCTATTAGTACTCTTGTTCTAGAATCTAGATCAGTAATTACTAATATTGATAAATATCACCCCCCTTGGACATTTTTCTTGACTTAAGTAATCACCTTACTGAACACAGTAATTCCTTTGAATGCTTATATAATTTTGACTTCAGAAATTCTAATTTCCAGTTGTTGTCTGAAGATTTAACCATTTCTGGAATTGCTGATACTTTAGCATTTTCTAATATTGACGAAGCAGCTTCAAATTTCTATAAGATCTTTAATAATTGTTTAGAAAAAAAATGTACCTTTAAATAAATCAAGAAATACAAACTTTAGCCACCCTTGGTACACGAAAGAATTGCGTTTACTGCGTAACAAAAGAAATAAGGCATGGAAAACTTATCTCAAAACTCTTTCCCCCAATCAATTTCTCTTTTTATGTTGAACTTTTTAACGAATTTAAGTCTCTTTCAAATTTTGTATATGCTATTTATGTAACTGATATGGGCACCTCTTTGAAAGAGAATCCTAAAAAATGTTGGAAACTTGTAAACTTAAAGAAAAAATCAGATGGCTTTCCAGTTAACTTCACTTACAAGAATCTTTCTTTAAATAAAACTGTTGATATCTGTAACGCTTTCGCAACAAATTTCCGTGAATCTTTTGTTAATAGCCCTCAAGAAGTTGATGAAGTATATTTTCATAATCTTCACTCCTTTTCGCAGACTAGCTGTAGTCACATCCCTGTGCTACAGAGTACGGTCCTTGATCTTTTATCCGCGTTGAATGATGACTGATTAAAAAAGTGTAGTAATGCTTTAGTTGAACCCCTTACGTTCTTATTCAAACTTTCTCTAAAAACAGGCAAATTTCCCAGTATATGGAAGAAGTCATTTCTTACACCAATTTTCAAGAAAGGTAAGAAGGCGGATATAACAAACTACAGGCCCATTGCAAAGCTTTCTTGCATACCTATATTGTTTGAACAAGTTGTTTGTGAAAGTGTAGCATTTTTTAGTAAAAATCTCATTTGCGTACAGCAACATGGTTTTGTGAAAAAAAGATCAACCGTTACTAATCTCCTCACATTCTCAAACATATGTTCAAACGCTTTAGAACAAGGTTATAAAGTTGACTGTATATACACTGACTTTTCCAAAGCTTTTGACCAACTTAGCCACGGAATTATTTTATTTAAACTTAAAGCTCTTGGTTTTCCACCATTTTTCTTAGCTTGGATCAAATCATACCTTGAAAACAGATCCTATGAGGTAAAATTTAGAAATTGTCATTCTGAACCTTTTGTTGCTCAATCTGGTGTTCCCCAGGGAAGCCACCTAGGCCCTTTTCTATTCATCCTGTCTATAAACGACGTATCGTCATGTCTACGCTCAAGTGATGTTCTTATTTTTGCTGATGACATACAAATTTTTAAGATAATAAAGTCCACCCAAGATCGCAAGTTCTATGCTTGGTTTTATAAAACGCTGGGCAAAGGAGTTCAATGATCCCTATGTTACTCTTTCTTTATACAATTGTCATGTTCGTCCTCATCTTGAATATGCTTCGCAGGTATGGACTCCCTATTACAAAATTCATAAGAAACGTATTGAATCAATTCAACATAATTTCATTCGCTTCGCCCTAAAGGGTCTTCCGTGGGAAGATCCTTATGATCTGCCTCCTTATGAACATCGTATTCAGCTTCTTCAATTGCAAACTCTAGATAAAAGGCGTGTTAATAATGATTGAATATTTTTTCATCAACTCATTAATGGTGAAATTGATGCACCTTATTTGCTATCTTGTATACATTTAAATTACCGAGGCGGAACTCATCACCTGCGTACTTTTGACTTTATAAATATTGACTTCCATAGAACTAACTATGGAAAGAATGAAGCTTTAAGTCGAATGAGCATTTTATATAACTTAAACTGTTCATCGATTGATTTAAATTTAAATAAGGTGGGATTAAAATCATTGCTTAGAACCAGTGCTCCACTATCGTAAACGTCTTTATTTTATTTTTGTTTGATGTTCTGTAATAATTCATGTTAAATGTTAATAATTATTATGTTTTGTATTTTGTGCGTGTGTTAGGCTATAATTGTATTATTTTCTTACTAAAAACTAACACATGCACTTATGATGAGCCTCTGATCGTAGTGTGACGCTTGCTGTAAGCTAACTACTTTCTGAAGTGTAAAAAAACAGTTCGACAGGCTCCAACACAAAAATTCATGGATCCCAAATTCTTTTACGCCCAAATGGTGTCAGGGAATGGGAACACGAGAAAGGCTCCACCAACGGTTGTCCCAAAGGCCCCATGCCTAGGGCACCAGAGGTGCAGCCTGACATTGTAGCCTTGTTGTTGAGCATTCAAGGTCAACTAACAGGGCTGCAAAGTCAGATAAAGGAGCGAGGCAAAAGGGTAGATCATCTCTACTCTTTGTTGCCTGTTCTGGCGCAATTTAGACGCGCTGCCGGAGACGCGCCTAAAAGTCCTAGCTGTGAATGTAAATTCACTGATTAGGATTGAACGAAGAGCCAACATGTTCCAATTGTTGAAAGACAAACAGCCGCTAACACTGCCATACGGCTTCAAGCCTCCTCTCTGTGGATCAATAATGGAATTGGCCACACCACTATTTTGAACTCGTTCAGAACTATAAACAGTAATATTGACTACACCATACCCCATCCTCAGTTTAATAACTATAGCTTCAAAGTGACTATACCTCCCAGGTCTTCTTGGGAGAATACATCATTTTTGAACGATGGTCCTATAAACTTCTATACAGACGGATCAAAAACGGAGGATGGGGTTGGTGGAGGCGTATACTCAGATAGACTAAACTTAAGTCTCTCCTTTCGTCTACCCGATCATTGTAGCGTGTTCCAAGCTGAAATCCTGGCTATAAAAGAAGTCCTATCCTGGCTTAGAGAAAACGTTATATCAACTAATGATATACGCATCTTCTCGGATAGCCAAGCTGCGTTAAAGTCCCTAGACTCTGTCTCCACAAACTCATTAACAGCCCTAAATTGTCGATCATCTCTTACGGAGATGGCTACACAGTTCAACATTCACCTTCTCTGGGTGCCGGGCCATAGAGACATTCCAGGAAATTGCAAAGCTGAGGAACTTGCAAAAAGCGGAACAACTTTACCTCTGCTGGCTCATAATGCTAACATAGGTATTCCTCTAGCTACATGTAAACTTATGCTAAAGCAAGATACCATAGAGAAAACAAACCTCAGATGGAATAACACCACCACCTGTGTCGCAACAAAACTAATTTGGCCTATTCTTAGCGCCAGGCGCTCAAAACAATTAATCTCTCTGAGTAGATTGCACATTAGCTACGTTATAGGTGTCCTGACTGGGCACTGCTTAATAGAAAGGCATGCTATTCGACTTGGAGCCCTGCAAATGATTTTTGTAGGAGTTGCATGGACGAAGAAGAAGAGGAGACAATCTCTCATCTTCTGTGCACATGCCCTGCCTTATCACACAGACGTAGAATCCACCTTGGAGACTACTACTTTAACGATACCAGCGATCTAAAAAATTCAGACATTACTAGTCTCCTACGCTTTATTCGAAGCTCCAATTGGTTCAACGAGTTAAGCTGATTAACTGATCCATGTGGTATCACAATGGACCATACTTTGGTCTAAGTGTGTTGGATGTCCCAACACATCGTATCCAAGAAGCGGTTCCTTTCTGGATCTTTTGGTGTACGACACCAGACTGACAGTTACAGACAAAGTGGGTAATCACCCTCGAAACTGCTTAAAGACAGTCGAGTTTGACAGTGATCACTGCGGACTGACTGCTGTAATGCAGATTCCGAACGAACGCGTGGAGTTGGAGGACTACGTTGCAATGCATCCTTAAAATTACAGTAAGATGCGCTGGCCTCGTTTCACCAACGCCCTAGCGAGAGAACTTCGTTCGAGTGAAATAGCCCCGCCAAACAACAGAAACCTGACAAATACAGAAATTGACCAACATTTACAATAGATGGACGAAACAATAAAACCAACGATGGAACGGACAATACCAAAGTACAAAGAACGGGACCAAATGGACGCTTACAGAAACGCTACTATTGACACACTACGTAGGCACAAGAGTGGCTTACTGACAAGACTCAAAAACCAGTTCAGACGACTTACAGACCCACACGACTTGGAGGTTAGGACACTGAAGTCGTCAATAAAAAAATGTCAATCTGTTGATTAAGGAGAACTACAGGTTATCAATTAACAAGTACTGGGACCGCAAGATCCGGTCAGTTAATTCCAGTGACCCTAGTATGTTCCCTTAAATCAACTAGATATTCAGGAAAAAAACGATAATGACCTTCCGTGTCTGAAACTCCAAAGAACTGAAGAGAACAGAGACGTACTCAGGACAGCGCAAATAGATCCAGAAGAAGCCATCTTTGACGATGACTTTTACATAATTGAAGATCCGAAGGAAAAAGTGGAGGCGGTGGGAGCTGCTTTCCAGCAAGTGTACAAGGTGAATGTTAGCATTCGCCCCAACCACGACCTGGAAAACAGAGCCCTACTTAATCACTTTTACCTTCGAATTGTTATGACACAATGGCGATCTGAGAACCGCGGTTTCATGCGGTTCAATGACGATTCCTTGACAAATGCCATAATCGCCGAGCAAACGGGACCAAGTCCCTTGTTAGTGACGAAGGTTGAGCTTCAGCTCATCTTCAACTCAATAAAAAACAAAAAGTCAGCAGGCGTCGATGGTATATCCAACGTTGTACTAAGACATTAACCGATGGAGGCCATTGGCATTTACACCACTCTCTTCAATAATGCACTGAATAATGTATATTATCCAGTGCATTGGAAGACCGCTGTGGTTCATCTTCTCCCGAAAAAGGGAAATGACAACTCCAATCTGTCAAATCTTCGGTCGATAAGTCTTCTTCCGAGCATCAGCAAAGTTTTCAAAAAGATCATCAATAGGGCTCTGACTAAGTGGGCTGCGGACAACAAAATAATTCCGGATAAACAGTTCGATTTCAAGGCGGGTCTTGACACAATTCATGCTGCGTCTAAACTCGTTTCTGATATCCAATGGAATAAATCAAAACAACAATGCACAGGTGCTGTTCTGGTTGATTTGGAAAAGGACTTTGACACCGTATGGTTAGAGGGTCTTTACCTAAAACTGAGCAGGCTTGGCATAAGCAAACCATTGTTGTATATACTTTATGATATGCTTAACGGTAGAAAGTTTGTTGTCAAAAGTCGCAATGTAACTCCACACAACAACATTCTTTATTAAAAATGGTCTTCAACATGGAGCGGTGAATTCGCCGATTCTCTCCAGCATTTACACCTGCGATCTGATTGGTAGTCTTACAAAGGCAATTGCGTACGCCGACGATCTAATTGCGTACAGAACGGCCCGAAAGGTTGAGGTTATTAGAATTCTCTTGCAGCGTGATTTCGACAAGATTCAGCGATATTGCGACGACTGGAAATTGAAAATAAATGTCCAGAAGTCGCAGACAATTCTGTTCCGGACTCCGTTGGCTAGGGCCACGAGGGATACGTGCAAGAATTGGTGCCAGATGGTCATCGTTGATCTTCACGGGCAGCTATTAGCAACCAAAAGTGTAGTGAAGTACCTCGGTATCTGGTTAGATCAGTATTTATATTTCGACAGACATATAAATGCTGCTCTGGCCAGCGCCAGAGGAGCCTTCGCTCTGACGAAACGGCTGATTTACAGCAGTCGGCTTGACCCCAGAGTGAAGATAATATGCTACATGGCCCTCATACGGCCGATGATCGTTTAAGGTTGCCCTGTGTGGTTCAACGTTGCCCCTTCCCAGATGGAGAAGTTTCGGGTGTTCGAGCGGTAGTTTTTACGACGCTGTACCGGCTTATATCGAACAGCTGATATATTATGTGCATTACTATTCCAACGAGGTCCTATACAACGGGGCTCGAATCAATAGAATTGACAATTTCGTGATAAAACTCTTCGAGGTCGCATTGCAGGAGCTATGTCTTCGACCAACAATTTAATTTTCGAGGCGTTCTATCCGAACGACGAGTATTTTGAGAGTGCACGCTTGAGCGGCTTCATTCCACCAGAGGCATTCCTCGTTTTAGACAGATGCGTTCTGATACAGGATAGATTGGCAGTTCCACTAATCTACCACGTCAGACAACGAACCGTGGATAGACAACTCCTGTACAATCGGGACTTCATGGCACAAGGTGGAGCAGAGCTACTTCGGTTCAGTAGGGCTGTGTCCGAACGGGACCGAATTGATAGGGTGAAGCAGGAGAACCAGTTTTGGTGGCTTCAATCGGCACTTGATAGTGGGTAGTCGGGATGGGGTTTTAAGCCTTGGCCGGCTTACATACTTGTTTTATAGTTTTAGGGTTTAGTTTTAAGTAGAATTGGCATGGTGGCACAAAAAAAATACAAAATACAAAAAAAAAAAAAGACAAAAAAAAATAAATAAATATGTAAAAAAAATACATGGAATAAAAAAAAGACCAAAATATGAAAAACAAAAAAATTTTAGTTAGATTTGTTGCTCTGGTTGTTCTAGTTTTAAGTAGTTTTTAGGTAGAATAGGTAGTTTAAGTTAGCTTTAAGTTTTATATTAAGGACCTTATTTTAAGTAGTTTTTAAGTAAAAATAAAAAAGGATATTGATATTAGTTTTTTTTTCAAGTTTTCTAATAAATACAAAAATAAATAAAATTTAATTGAAGTAAAATAGATCTTAGGGCCGAAAGGCATTAGTATTAAGTGTTATGGTTTAACTTCGAGTGTCCGTATGGGACCAGTAAGTTAGTTGTAAGTTATGGTTAGTTAGGCTAGTTTTATGAATTTTTGTCTAGCTTTAAGCTAGTATTAAGAATGAATTAATAAAAATAAATTTAAAAAAAAAAGCGTGACTTAATTGCGACTCTTGTTGAAACACCGAGGTACGAGTCCCACCCCGTGATTATTATTATTATTTTTTTTTATTATTATTATTATTATTTCTTTTTAAATATAAATAATATATCCTTATTTTTTATTATTTATTTCATTTAACACTTCTTTGTAAAATATGGATTGCTTCAATAAAAACTGTTAAGAGGGTTCCAACAAAAATCCACTATTTGCTTGTTTCGGACCCTGTGGTAATCTTTACCCAGCAAAATGCGTTGGTTCAACGAATGCATTTATTGAAAAAATAGCCAATTCGAAATTTGCTTACTGGTACTGTCACGAGTGCCGTAAGCTCTCTGTATCCCAACTAGCTTTTAAAATGTCTTCTTTTAAGGCTGACATTTTAAAACTTTCTAAAGACTTTGAAGGGCTACTGAAGTCATTCAACACTGCAGTTTGTAAGTTAAATTCATACTCTGTAACCAACATCATGATTGACAATTCTACTTCGACAAATGATTTACGACAACCCTTCTATTTTCTCTTCTGCAGGTGAAGATATTCTCGCGTAATCAGGTTCTGGTGTTAATAACGCAGAGAGTGTACCTGACAAACAAAAGAAGAAGTCTAAAAAAAGAAACCGAGAAAACTCTGAGCTTGCTAGAAATTCGAGGTCAGCCAAGAGAAGAAAGTTAAATTAAATCGTAATATTTTTAAAATGTCTATTAGCCTTCCGGCATTTGCTATTCTAGTACATTTCTTTTATATTCAGTTGTATAGTTAAAACAAAATTATTTTTAGTTTAGAAATTAGAAAGTAGGGTTCGCCACATTACTCTCCCTCAAATTAACTTAAGCATTATAGTTCAAATTCATAATAAAGTTAATTGAAAATTTAATTCATAATTAAAATAATTGAAAATTTAATTGGGTTTACGTATTCTTACTCGCCTACCAAATCTGGTTGTATAAGTTGATTCTTGTTGAACGTTTTTTGTAACAGGTGGGTTTGCTTCAAAAGTTGAGTTGCTTCCAGTTGATTGAAGAGGAAGAAATGCTGTTTTAAGACGGTCGAGTGATATTTTTGATGTTCGGTTTTTAATCCTAACCTTGAAGTATTTATCGTGTCTGCTAAGAACCTCATATGGTCCATCGTATGGTTGCTGGAGAGGAGTCTTAACAGCATCATTCCGAATGAAAACATGATCAGCCCTCATTAAACTAGGCTGGATAAAGACGTTGGCTGTATTGTGACATGATGTTGATGTTGGACGAACCTTTGACATGGAATTTCGAAGATCTTTAACAAACTCAGTCTCATCTTTAAATGTTCGTTGATCACCAAAAAAATCACCTGGCAAGCGTATTGTAGCACCATATAACATCTCTGATTTGATGTCTTCTTTAAACGTAGATCTAAGTCCTAAGAGAATTGATGGTAAAACTCTTGTCCAGTCCTGTGTTTTGTGACAACGAATAGCAGCTTTCAGAAATCTATGCCAACGTTCTATGATACCATTACACTGCGGATGATAGGGTGTAGTTTTGAGGTGTTTTATGCCGTAAAATTGGGTGACTTCCTTAAAAACATTACTCTCGAACTGACGTAATTCGTAAAGGTACACCAAAGCGCGAAATCCAACCAGAAATGAATGCCTTCGATACAGTTTCAGCTGTCATATCTGCAATGGGAAATGCTTCCGGCCATCTCGAATATCTGTCGACGCATGTAAGTATATATCGGCATCCTTGCGAAGTTGGCAGAGGTCCGACCAGATCGATGTTAACATGGTCAAATCGTGACAACGGTGGTGAATACGAGCCAAAAGGTGTTTTATTATGCCGCTGCACTTTGCTTTTTTGACACGATACGCAAGTCTTGACAGCAGCTGCGATATCCTTTCGCATCCCGGGCCATACGAAGCGTTCCTGGATGAGTTTTGTTGTAGCTTTTCTGCCTGGATGTGAGAGGCTGTGGAGATGCTCGATGACAGGAGTTCGTAAAACAGGAGGAATAACAGGTCGTATTCTGTTAGATGATACATCGCAGTAGAGCAGTGATTGACTCTCTGGAATGGAAAGACTTGATTAATAAAGAAGTAGAAGGAAATGTACCTTCTTTTAAAGCATTTAAGAATTTTGTGTCTTTTGTTTGTTCATCTGCGATAGTACGAGAATCGACGATAGAGAATTTTGAAAATTCTGTTATTCTGGAAAGCATATCTGCGACAGAGTTATCTTCCCTCTTTATGTACCTGATGTCAGTGGTGAATTGAGCGATAAAGTCAAGCTGCCTAAGACGACGAGGTGATGCTTTTTCCGATTTCTGTTTGAACGCGAACATTAATGGCTTATGGTCAGTCTGTATGTAGAAATGACGACCCTCAATTTGATGACGAAAATGTTTCACAGCTTCGTAAACAGCCAGCAGCTCTCTATCGTACGTACTTTGCTTTTGTTGAGAATCTGTCAATTTTTTAGAAAAGAATCCTAGCGGGTATGTGACATTATCCACGACTTGGTGCAGGGCAGCACCAATAGATAAGTCAGAAGCGTCCGTGCTGAGAAATATTTCCGCATTGATGACTGGATGTGACAATAGTGTTGCTTTTACCAAATCAGATTTACATTGCTCAAAAGCAAGCTCGGCTTCAGTTGACCACTTGATGATAGATGTGTCGTTTTTTTTATTTCCGATAATGAGTGCTTGAAGTATCATCTGTTTGTCGATCGCACGTGGCATGAAACGCCTGTAAAAGTTAAGCATGGCTAGGAATCTTTTCAATTCCTTCGCCAATTTAGGTTTAGCGAAATCTTGAATAACTTTTACCTTACTGAGAAGAGGCTTTATACCATCACCATTGATTTTATGGCCCAAGAATTCTAGCTCTGGCTGGCCAAAAACGCATTTTGATGGGTTGATTGCGAGACCAAAGTCTTTTAAACGTTGCAACACTTGCCTCAAATGATTCTCGTGCTCTGCTTCTGAAAACGATGCAACGCAAATATCGTCGATGTATGGAAACGTAAAGGATTCGAATCCACGAAGAACTTGATGAATGTTCCGCTGGAAAGTTTGCGCTGCATTGCAGAGTCCATTCGTCATAAAGAGGAACTCGATTAATCCGAATGGAGTTGTTATTGCAGTCTTCGGAATATCTGAAGGTTCGACGGGTATTTGATGGAAAGCTTTTTGCAAATCAATCTTAGAGAACACTTTTCGGCCGTGCAATATGTTGGAAAAATCCTGGATGAAAGGTATAGGATATCGATCAGGTTTTGTATTTGCATTTAAAGCACGGTAATCGCCACAAATGCGCCATTCTCCGTTTGCTTTCTTTACCATATGCAAAGGGCTGGACCAATTACTTTTCGAAGCTCTACAAATACCTTTTTCCATCAAATACTTGAATTCTGATTGCGCAGCTTTGTATTTTTCTGCATCGAGGCGACGTGGACGAGCAAACACTGGTGCACCTGTAGTTTCGATATGATGCGTGATTCCTGTGGTGCTACTCGGATTCCTATTCATATGGACGAGCTCTTGGAAATCTGCCAAAATATGGGCAAACGGTTGAGTAGTATCGAATGATTTTATAGTTACCTCTGTGGCGTTCACTGGTGTTGAGTTGTGCTGTCAATTAAACGGTTACCTTTTAGATCGATGAGTAGTCCAAACTTACGAATAAAATCAGCTCCTATTATTGCTCGTGTGACATCTGCGATTAGAAAAGTCCAGTTAAATGCTCGTCTCAAACCCAAATTGATAATTAAATTTTTCTCTCCATATTTTTTTATGACACTACCGTTGGCTGCAAATAAAGTTGTTTTCGATGGAGAAAATCGATCTTTGTATGAAGGCGGTATAACGGAGACATCGGCTCCGCTGTCGATGAGAAAATTGTTTTTGCTTGTCGAGTCGTAAACAACTAATCTGTAAATTTGTTGTCCAATGCGTTGTTTAGTGGGAACATTGGGCAACGTATCGCTAATTAGTTTTTTGGATGACGTTTGAAAGAGCATGGCTCACGACAGTTTCTGGCTTTTATACCAAATTTTTTATGAAACCAGCAAATGGTGTCATTTTTATTTCGTTCGCGAGAGTATGAGCGCGGTGTACTTGAACGATGTGCACTCCGACTGCTACGGCGATCAAAATTTTCTCTACCTTTCGAAATTTTCATAAGCTCTTGCATCTGAAAGCTAAGTTGTTGTACTTGCTCTTGCAAAGAAAGTGACGTGTTCGTTGCAGATGAAGAGGTTAATTCATTTTTAGCACGTTGTGTAGTAGTTAGTGCTATTGTACTTGAGAACTCACCAATTTCCATTACTTTGTCCGCAAGTTTAGACAGTGCTGCAAGCTCTTCACTGGATGCCTGTAATATAGCACGTACCTGAGGTGGTAGTCTCTGTAACCAAAGGGATTTTAGAAACTCTGCATTAATTTGATTTCCACCAAATTCTCGTAATTCGTTCAAGAGTTGGGATGGCCTCTTGTCTCCTAAATCAACTTCAGACAGAAGTTTTTTAATTTTGCGCTGCTCGGAGTCCTCAAATCTTTCGATGATTTGCGTTTTAAGATTTTCATATTTATTATCTCTAGGGGGATTTAAAACAGCATCCGAAACCTGAGTTAGGACTTGAGATTCAATAGCTCCAATTATCGCATTGAATTTCGATGAATCTCCAGTTATTTTTCTGGACTGAAATTGAGCCTCTATTTGCGCAAACCATATTTGAGGTTTTTCATGCCAAAACGGTGGAATGCGTATGGCAATATTAGATGCTATTTCAGCATTAGTGTCGGCGGAAGAAGAATTCGCTGAAATAGGTGGAGGAGGTGGTGGATTAAATGAGCCATCAGGTTGCTTCTGTTCCTCGGTTCCAGTCATCTTTATTCAATTTTAAAAAATAAATGATCAGGCTTTCGTTCGGGGTCACCAATTGTGGAGATAATTAGTAGAGTACCTTTAGACGGCTTCGAAATAAAAGATAATAGTTACAATACTAAAGTCTACTTTATTTAATATAAAATATTTCTTAATTAAAGATGAATATTATAATAATATAATTTAGGATACTTATGAGACGTGTGTATCACAAGAGGTCAGCCAAGAGAAGAAAGTTAAATTAAATCGTAATATTTTTAAAATGTCTATTAGCCTTCCGGCATTTGCTATTCTAGTACATTTCTTTTATATTCAGTTGTATAGTTAAAACAAAATTATTTTTAGTTTAGAAATTAGAAAGTAGGGTTCGCCACAGATCCTACCCGAACCCCCATATACCTCAAATTTCTGACTCAAATTCAGCTCCCAGTAGCGACTCCGTTACATTAATAACCAATTCCATCCCTATCAAAGCTGTATTGAAACCAAACATTATTTTTATATCTCGTCTGGACCCAGTAACAACGCCAGAAGATATAACTTCGCACTTAGTATCTAACAAGAGCATACCTTGTAGCTCATCCATTAGGTGTACTATCAGTAAACCAAACAGCTTTGTTTCCTCTTTCAAAATAGTAACGAATCCTACGTTCTTCGATCCTATTTGCAATACTAATATATGGCCCGCAGAGACTTTGGTCAAAGAATTTTCACAAAGTCAAAAACGAGGTGTTTCTATGAAAACCAAGCCAAAAAACTCAACAGGCTTGCCCTCTTCTACCAAAACGTAAGGGGACTTCGTAGTAAGACTGCTGACATTTTTCTTAACTCCCAATCATTTCCACACGACGGCGACGTATTCGTTTTGACAGAAACTTGGTCTAATTCAAGCTTTTCCGACACAGAGCTTTTCAGTCAAGAGTTCGAAGATAACAGAAATGATCGCCATGTTGGTAATGCAAAGGATTTAGGTGGAGGTGTTCTCATAGCGGTAAAAAATACATATTTCTCTGCGTCTGTATCTTCTGTATCGTTTGAACTATCAATTGAACTGGTCTGTGTAAAGTTAATGGTACAGAATAAGACTATTTTCATTTTAAACGTTTATATTCCTCCAAAAAGTTTAGAGTCTGTTTATAGCGAACTCTCCTTGGCATTAGACTTTGTTATCAGTTTGTCCTGCTCTGACACCAATATCTTACTTCTAGGTGACTTTAATTTACCACACATTGATTGGATTCCATCGGAAGACGAATCTTGCCTTGATGCATCTCTCTCTTCTTCACAATTGGAACTATCTTTTCACGATAAAATCTTTTTTACTGACTTACAGCAAACAAGCTGTATTAAAAACTCAAAAAATCGAATTCTCAATTTAGTCTTTTCTTCTGACGCTATTAGTACTCTTGTTCTAGAATCTAGATCAGTAATTACTAATATTGATAAATATCACCCCCCTTGGACATTTTTCTTGACTTAAGTAATCACCTTACTGAACACAGTAATTCCTTTGAATGCTTATATAATTTTGACTTCAGAAATTCTAATTTCCAGTTGTTGTCTGAAGATTTAACCATTTCTGGAATTGCTGATACTTTAGCATTTTCTAATATTGACGAAGCAGCTTCAAATTTCTATAAGATCTTTAATAATTGTTTAGAAAAAAATGTACCTTTAAATAAATCAAGAAATACAAACTTTAGCCACCCTTGGTACACGAAAGAATTGCGTTTACTGCGTAACAAAAGAAATAAGGCATGGAAAACTTATCTCAAAACTCTTTCCTCCAATCAATTTCTCTTTTTATGTTGAACTTTTTAACGAATTTAAGTCTCTTTCAAATTTTGTATATGCTATTTATGTAACTGATATGGGCACCTCTTTGAAAGAGAATCCTAAAAAATTTTGGAAACTTGTAAACTTAAAGAAAAAATCAGATGGCTTTCCAGTTAACTTCACTTACAAGAATCTTTCTTTAAATAAAACTGTTGATATCTGTAACGCTTTCGCAACAAATTTCCGTGAATCTTTTGTTAATAGCTCTCAAGAAGTTGATGAAGTATATTTTCATAATCTTCACTCCTTTTCGCAGACTAGCTGTAGTCACATCCCTGTGCTACAGAGTACGGTCCTTGATCTTTTATCCGCGTTGAATGATGACTGCTCAGCCGGTCCTGATAGTATTCCCCCGATAGTATTAAAAAAGTGTAGTAATGCTTTAGTTGAACCCCTTACGTTCTTATTCAAACTTTCTCTAAAAACAGGCAAATTTCCCAGTATATGGAAGAAGTCATTTCTTACACCAATTTTCAAGAAAGGTAAGAAGGCGGATATAACAAACTACAGGCCCATTGCAAAGCTTTCTTGCATACCTAAATTGTTTGAACAAGTTGTTTGTGAAAGTGTAGCATTTTTTAGTAAAAATCTCATTTGCGTACAGAAACATGGTTTTGTGAAAAAAAGATCAACCGTTACTAATCTCCTCACATTCTCAAACATATGTTCAAACGCTTTAGAACAAGGTTATAAAGTTGACTGTATATACACTGACTTTTCCAAAGCTTTTGACCAACTTAGCCACGGAATTATTTTATTTAAACTTAAAGCTCTTGGTTTTCCACCATTTTTCTTAGCTTGGATCAAATCATACCTTGAAAACAGATCCTATGAGGTAAAATTTAGAAATTGTCATTCTGAACCTTTTGTTGCTCAATCTGGTGTTCCCCAGGGAAGCCATCTAGGCCCTTTTCTATTCATCCTGTCTATAAACGACACGTATCGTCATGTCTACGCTCAAGTGATGTTCTTATTTTTGCTGATGACATGCAAATTTTTAAGATAATAAAGTCCACCCAAGATCGCAAGTTCTATGCTTGGTTTTATAAAACGCTGGGCAAAGGAGTTCAATGATCCCTATGTTACTCTTTCTTTATACAATTGTCATGTTCGTCCTCATCTTGAATATGCTTCGCAGGTATGGACTCCCTATTACAAAATTCATAAGAAACGTATTGAATCAATTCAACATAATTTCATTCGCTTCGCCCTAAAGGGTCTTCCGTGGGAAGATCCTTATGATCTGCCTCCCTATGAACATCGTATTCAGCTTCTTCAATTGCAAACTCTTCATAAAAGGCGTGTTAATAATGATTAAATATTTTTTCATCAACTCATTAATGGTGAAATTGATGCACCTTATTTGCTATCTTGTATACATTTAAATTACCGAGGCGGAACTCATCACCTGCGTACTTTTGACTTTATAAATATTGACTTCCATAGAACTAACTATGGAAAGAATGAAGCTTTAAGTCGAATGAGCATTTTATATAACTTAAACTGTTCATCGATTGATTTAAATTTAAATAAGGTGGGATTAAAATCATTGCTTAGAACCAGTGCTTCACTATCGTAAACGTCTTTATTTTATTTTTTTTTTGATGTTCTGTAATAATTCATGTTAAATGTTAATAATTATTATGTTTTGTATTTTGTGCGTGTGTTAGGCTATAATTGTATTATTTTCTTACTAAAAACTAACACATGCACTTATGATGAGCCTCTGATCGTAGTGTGACGCTTGCTGTAAGCTAACTACTTTCTGAAGTGTAAAAAAACAGTTCGACAGGCTCCAACACAAAAATTCATGGATCCCAAATTCTTTTACGCCCAAATGGTGTCAGGGAATGGGAACACGAGAAAGGCTCCACCAACGGTTGTCCCAAAGGCCCCATGCCTAGGGCACCAGAGGTGCAGCCTGACATTGTAGCCTTGTTGTTGAGCATTCAAGGGCAACTAACAGGGCTGCAAAGTCAGATAAAGGAGCGAGGCCAAACGGTAGATCATCTCTACTCTTTGTTGCCTGTTCTGGCGCAATTTAGACCATAATGGGCGCGCTGCCGGAGAAGCGCCTAAAAGTCCTAGCTGTGAATGTAAATTCACTGATTAGGATTGAACGAAGAGCCAACATGTTCCAATTGTTGAAAGACTACAGTCCCGATGTGTTTATGGCTAGCGAAACCAAGCTAAACCACAAACACAAATTGACTCATACAAATTACAATATCGTAAGAAAAGATCGGCCCGACTCCACTCAAGGGGGCGGTGTCGCTCTCTTTATACGAAAAGACATTAATTATAAAGTCCTCATATACAACAATGAATTGCGAAAGCTCAAGACGCTAGAAGTTTGCGTTATATGCATCTCTCTCACTCAAGGGAAGCTGATGTATGTATATGATTGCGGCTTATGCGGCTGGAGCTCCGCAGGTTACTTACTTTACTTCAGAGCTCGAGATTCTTTTTAAGGAACTAAAACTGAGCTTGGAAGAAAACTATTTCATCTTGGCTGTTGATTTGAACGCAAAACATGAAGATTGGGGAAATCAACATAGTAATCCCAGAGGTAACCATCTTTTTAATTTGATGAATCTTTACAGCGTTGAATATGGCGTCGACCTGCTGGCTACTAAAAAGCCATCGTATCCAAGAAGCGGTTCCTTTCTGGATCTTTTGGTGTACGACACCAGACTGACAGTTACAGACAAAGTGGGTAATCACCCTCGAAACTGCTTAAAGACAGTCGAGTTTGACAGTGATCACTGCGGACTGACTGCTGTAATGCAGATTCCGAACGAACGCGTGGAGTTGGAGGAATACGTTGCAATACATCCTTAAAATTACAGTAAGATGCGCTGGCCTCGTTTCACCAACGCCCTAGCGAGAGAACTTCGTTCAAGTGAAATAGCCCCGCCAAACAACAGAAACCTGACAAATACAGAAATTGACCAACATTTACAATAGATGGACGAAACAATAAAACCAACGATGGAACGGACAATACCAAAGTACAAAGAACGGGACCAAATGGACGCTTACAGAAACGCTACTATTGACACACTACGTAGGCACAAGAGTGGCTTACTGACAAGACTCAAAAACCAGTTCAGACGACTTACAGACCCACACGACTTGGAGGTTAGGACACTGAAGTCGTCAATAAAAAAATGTCAATCTGTTGATTAAGGAGAACTACAGGTTATCAATTAACAAGTACTGGGACCGCAAGATCCGGTCAGTTAATTCCAGTGACCCTAATATGTTCCCTTAAATCAACTAGATATTCAGGAAAAAAAACGATAATGACCTTCCGTGTCTGAAACTCCAAAGAACTGAAGAGAACAGAGACGTACTCAGGACAGTGCAAATAGATCCAGAAGAAGCCATCTTTGACGATGACTTTTACATAATTGAAGATCCGAAGGAAAAAGTGGAGGCGGTGGGAGCTGCTTTCCAGCAAGTGTACAAGGTGAATGTTAGCATTCGCCCCAACCACGACCAGTGGTGGTGTGAGCGTACTTGTACGAAAACCGTGCCGAAGAATGAAAGGCTGGGGGATAAACCAGCCATTAACGAGCTCTTTCGGATGCTGTGGCAAGGTCCGTCATATTTCTGCCTTACCCCGGCAAGCGGCTCTGCCGGGGCTGACCGTCTTTCCGCCCTACTCGTGGGAACAAAAATGAAATAAAACAAAACATCAAACAGAAAAACATTAAAGAATAATTTCAAAAATCGCGCCATGGCTGCCAATGCGGTCACATCCACTGGAAAGGCTGTTGAGCCTACTCAGAGGTGTGAACGTGTTGGCAACCCTGTGGTTGCCACTAGTAGCGGGAGTCCTTCTCCCTCTACTAGCCGCAACCTATACTTGAAGGAAGTACCCGTCAGTGGAACAGCTGTGACGCTCGGCTGTCCCAAGGGCGGCAATTCCACACCCCACCCCCTCCCCGCTCCTGCTAGGACGTCGCAAGCGACCCCAAGAAGGGACACCCCATCCGGAGAGACAAAATCTGCGACATGTGGAATTGTCTCAAAAGGTGGGGGCACACCCCGATTGGTATCGGTAGCGACGAATTCTGATGGTGGACCCACAACTGTGTCACACGGACATAGCTCTGGGTCGGCCAGCAAGAAGTCCAGGAAGTCACTAGCCAAACGAGACCAACGCAATGCTGAGAGGATTCTAGCCGCAGTCGGTGTCATACCGGCGGCGGAAAGAACCCCGGAGCAAACGCGTAAACTCGAGTGGGCTAGTGGCTTTCTTAGCAATATCACCAAACAGACCTGCAGCGACTCAACATCAAAGCGCAATAGGTCTTTCGAGGGCGACAAGCCCGAACCAAAAAGGCAGAAGGTGCATTCAAACAGCACAACAGCCTTCAATAAGGATCTTTCCTTTAGCGACGCGCTAAAAGGTAAGATCATAGCAGCGGTCATTGACAGGGGTCATGTGGATGGCAACATCTCTCATGATCAATGGGCAAACGTCAGGGCTCACCTCGGTTTCAGATTTTTATCTGTCATCGAGGAGAATCCGGGACCTCTCCCAGACACAGCCGATGCAGGATGGTACCAAAATCGTATCAAACTCATCGCCTGTGGTGATCAGAGATCTTTCGATCTATACAGGGCTGCTGTCAATGGCTTGCCAGAAGTCTGGCCGGGTGCCAAGCTCGAGGTTGTTGCAAGGGAGAATATTCCTTGCCGGCCAAGAGCACGTATAATGGTCCCGGCTCTACACAACTGCCCAGATATGATCATGAAATTGATCAAAACAAGTAATCCAAACCTGCCTACGCACGACTGGAAAGTCCCAAAGGTTGAGAAGGAGACAGTGGGTCACTATAGATCAGCTCTCGTGTTGATCAATAGGGAATCACTGGATCCACTGGCCGCGACCAAAGGCGTGATTAGGTATGGTTTCGATGAAATCGTGATCCGTATATACAAAAAAGACGAAGATTTGCTTAACACGCCCCCGACAGAAGCCCCTTCAGCGGAAGGAAACGCTTCATTACCACCAATAATGGAGGTCGATGCAACACCACAAGTGGAACCATCGACCTCCACAGCCCCAAACAAGCCATCCGACGTGGAGGCTAAACCTACAGTCGACAGTAACTCCGACATGGAGACTGAAGACGCCACCTTAGGCACCACTCTGAGTGAGGAAGACCTACTTCACTCCTCCTCAGACGATGAAAACGCCGATAAAACAGTGGTGGAGGTTAATCTGACTAATAGTAGCAATGCTGCGATTAGTACAGATTAATCTCCATCACGCCATCATGGCCACAAACAACCTAACACTCCGACTGCACACAAACAAGGATGACATCGTCTTGATACAGGAGCCGTGGGTCTCAAATTCCATCATCAGAGGCCTCAGGACTCCTGGTTACAAGCTACTGTATGCATCGGAGAAAGGTGAACCAAGGTCATGTATGTTAGTAAAAAATGACTTAAATGTATTTTTACTCCCCAATTACAGCGACAAGGACACAACCACCGCTGTCTTAACAACGGATAAAGCCACCTACTGGCTCATATCCTCCTATCTTGGCCACGACAGCCCAATTCCAGGTGACACCTTGAGGAAGGCAATTGCGGACGCGCAGTCGAAAAAAGTTGGTCTCCTAATTGGATCGGACGCTAACGCTCATCACACGGTATGGGGTAGCTCTGACATAAATGAGAGAGGTGAGTCCTTATTTGATTACTTACTAAGCACTAACCTACTCATAAGTAATATTGGTAATGAACCCACTTTTGTAACCAAGAATAGGAAAGAGGTACTTGATATTACACTTACCTCTGACTCGATCTACAATCTGATTTCAAACTGGCATGTCTCAAAAGAAAATTCCTTCTCTGACCACAAGTACATTCAGTTTGAGCTCAGAGATGTGGCAAACATATCTACGGGTTTTCGCAATCACCGGAATACAAACTGGGAACGATATAGGGAGGTACTAACACAATTACTTGATTACAACCTTCTTAAAAGCTCCTCCAGTAAAGATGAACTAGATCTTTCTGTGAATCATCTCACTGAAGCCTTCAATGAATCAATGAGAATTTCATGCCCTATAACCATTTCAAAGGGAAAAAAGAAACCTCATTGGTGGCGTAAAGAACTAGAACCATTCAGAAAGAGTTGTCGCAAACTCTTCAATAGATCTAAATACACTAGATCTCCTTCTGACTGGGACTTATACAAACAAGCTCTAAAGCAATATAAAAAAGAATTAAGGAAGAGTAAGAGGTCTTCTTGGAGAAACTTCTGTGGCAAAATAGAAAATACTTCAGAAGCCTCAAGACTCAGAAAAATTCTCTCAAAAAGTCCAACAATACCCAGTGCTTTAAAGACAGATGCAGGCACATGGACTACCACAGATGAAGAATCTCTTAATCTGCTATTAGACACCCACTTTCCAGGTAGCTCTAACTTACTTAACGACTTAACATCAGAGTCTCAAGCTTCTACAAGCGATTTAGTTGATCTAATAACGCGGGAAAAACTGCAATGGGCCATAGATAGCTTTGATCCATATAAATCTCCAGGACCAGACGGAATCATCCCGGCCGAACTACAAAAATGCTCAGACATGATCATTCCACCATTGGAAATCATTCTGACAAGCTGTTTAAGGCTGAGATATATTCCCAAAGCCTGGAGAATGGCAAAAGTAGTCTTTATTCCTAAAGCAGGGAAACCCTCCCACGTTAACCCTAAAGATCTACGACCAATCAGCCTATCATCCTTCCTTCTTAAAACCTTGGAAAGATTGATTGAAATTTACATCAGACATAACCTAAGACCATGTCTCATTTCCACAGCTCAACATGCTTACTCTAAGGGAAAATCAGTAGAAACAGCACTTCATTCGCTGGTACGCAGTATTGAATACTGAATACAAAGAATATAACCTAGTAGCTTTCCTAGATATTGAAGGAGCTTTCAACAACGTCAGTTACCAGGCGATCACGACAGCAATGGAAAAGCTGCAATTAAAGAAACCACTCATAGATTTTATTAGTCTCATGCTCAAAAGCAGGACAATAACTTCAAGCATGAGAAGCTTTACTACCACCAGATCGGTGCATCAAGGTACCCCCCAAGGAGGGGTCCTTTCGCCTCTCTTATGGAACATGGTAGTAAACGACCTTCTAACATCATTAGAAGCAGAGGGTTTCAGGGTGATTGCCTATGCTGACGACGTTGCAATATCTGTATCTGGAAAACACTCCCAAGTTCTCGCGGAACTCCTACAAAATGCCTTGAACAGGCTAACAAAATGGGCTAAGCAATGTGGCCTGGACGTCAATCCACATAAAACAGAACTAGTACTCTTTTCAAGAAGGTACAAAATTCCTCAGCTCAGCCCACCCAAGATTAAAGGAATACCATTAAGGTTTTCCGACCAAGCTAAATATTTAGGCCTCATTTTAGACAAAAAACTAAATTGGAAGGCAAATATTGATGAAAGAGTAAAAAAGGCTACTGTAGAGCTTTTTACTTGTAAAAAGGCCATAGGATCAAAATGGGGCTTCTCCCCAAAAATAACCCACTGGCTATACACTTCGGTAATTAGACCGATACTCACTTATGGAGTTGTCGTATGGTGGACCGCACTGGACAAGATGGTAAATCTAAATAAGTTCATCAAGGTCCAGCGGTCAGCAGGTATGTGCATCACAGGAGCACTTCGCTCAACACCAACTGCAGCCCTGGATGTGCTTTTAAACCTAACACCTCTTGACATCTTCTCCAAAATGGTGGCAGCCAACTCATGTGTGAGGCTTAGAGCCACCTCTCAATGGAACAGTAACAATACTGGACATACTATCATTCTAGACAATTTCAGATCTATCCCAGATCGCTTAGACTATACCACCCCTAAAATGGTATTCGGTAAAAACTTCCATGTGTCCATCCCTTCAAGATCCTCCTGGGAAGAAGAGAGACCCCTGGAAGACAATGCGATACACTTCTATACAGACGGTTCAAAGACCGATTACGGAGTTGGAAGTGGTATCTATTCGGAACAACTGAATCTAAGTCTATCATATAGACTTCCCAATCAATGTAGTGTATTCCAGGCAGAAGTAATGGCGATTAAAGAGGCACTATCCTGGCTCAGAGAAAACGTTATATCTTGCAAGGATATACGAATCTTCTCGGACAGCCAGGCTGCTCTTAAATCTCTCGCGTCTGTCTCCACAAACTCACAAGTAGTCCACGATTGTCGATCATCTCTGAATGAGATGACAGAACAGTTTAATATTCACCTCATTTGGGTGCCGGGCCACAGACATTCCGGGAAATTGTAAAGCCGATGAGCTCGCCAAAAACGGAACACTTCTGCCTAATGTTAGACAAAAACATAACATAGGAACACCACTTGCTACATGCAAATATCTTCTCAAACAATATGCTCTAGAAGCAACAAATGCTAGATGGTCACAGAGTACCACCTGCCTAGCAACCAAGCAAATATGGCCAAGCATAGATTTAAATCGGTCAAAAGGCTTGATATCCCTGAGCAGACAAAATATAAGCTCTACAATTGGAGTAATAACAGGACACTGCCTCATAGGAAGACATGCTCTGAGGCTAGGGGTCTACACAAATGACTTTTGTAGAAGCTGCATGGACGAGGAGGAAGAGGAAACAGTCCAACACCTTCTATGTACATGTCCAGCACTCTCCATTAGAAGGAATAACTTTCTTGGCAATCCCTTCTTCGACAATACCAGTGAACTGGCAACGATTGACACAAAGTGTCTCTCTAACTTTATTAAAAGCACAAAATGGTTTGTTTAATTTTCATTACTCCCCCATGAGTAACCTCATTAGTGGTATCACAATGGACCCTTGCGGTCTAAGTGAGTCGATGACATCTGGACAGCCACTCCAACCTAACCTAACGACCTGGAAAACAGAGCCCTACTTAATCACTTTTACCTTCGAAATGTTATGACACAATGGCGATCTGAGAACCGCGGTTTCATGCGTTTCAATGACGATTCCTTGGCAAATGCCATAATCGCCGAGCCAACGGGACCAAGTCCCTTGTTAGTGACGAAGGTTGAGCTTCAGCTCATCTTCAACTCAATAAAAAACAAAAAGTCAGCAGGCGTCGATGGTATATCCAACGTTGTACTAAGACATTAACCGATGGAGGCCATTGGCATTTACACCACTCTCTTCAATAATGCACTGAATAATGCATATTATCCAGTGCATTGGAAGACCGCTGTGGTTCATCCTCTCCCGAAAAAGGGAAAGGACAACTCCAATCCGTCAAATCTTCGGTCGATAAGTCTTCTTCCGAGCATCAGCAAAGTTTTCAAAAAGATCATCAATAGGGCTCTGACTAAGTGGGCTGCGGACAACAAAATAATTCCGGATAAACAGTTCGGTTTCAAGGCGGGTCTTGACATAATTTATGCTGCGTCTAAACTCGTTTCTGATATCCAATGGAATAAATCAAAACAACAATGCACAGGTGCTGTTCTGGTTGATTTGGAAAAGGCCTTTGACACCGTATGGTTAGAGGGTCTTTACCTAAAACTGAGCAGGCTTGGCATAAGCAAACCATTGTTGTATATACTTTATGATATGCTTAACGGTAGAAAGTTTGTTGTCAAAAGTGGCAATGTAACTCCACACAACAACATTCTTTATTAAAAATGGTCTTCAACAGGGAGCGGTGAATTTGCCGATTCTCTTCAGCATTTACACCTGCGATCTGATTGGTAGTCTTACAAAGGCAATTGCGTACGCCGACGATCTAATTGCGTACAGAACGGCCCGAAAGGTTGAGGTTATTAGAATTCTCTTGCAGCGTGATTTCGACAAGATTCAGCGATATTGCGACGACTGGAAATTGAAAATAAATGTCCAGAAGTCGCAGACAATTCTGTTCCGGACTCCGTTGGCTAGGGCCACGAGGGATACGTGCAAGAATTGGTGCCAGATGGTCATCGTTGATCTTCACGGGCAGCTATTAGCAACCAAAAGTGTAGTGAAGTACCTCGGTATCTGGTTAGATCAGTATTTATATTTCGACAGACATATAAATGCTGCTCTGACCAGCGCCAGAGGAGTCTTCGCTCTGACGAAACGGCTGATTTACAGCAGTCGGCTTGACCCCAGAGTGAAGATAATTTGCTACATGGCCCTCATACGGCCGATGATCGTTTAAGGTTGCCCTGTGTGGTTCAACGTTGCCCCTTCCCAGATGGAGAAGTTTCGGGTGTTCGAGCGGTAGTGTTTACGACGCTGTACCGGCTTATATCGAACAGCCGATATATTACGTGCATTACTATTCCAACGAGGTCCTATACAACGGGGCTCGAATCAATAGAATTGACAATTTCGTGATAAAACTCTTCGAGGTCGCATTGCAGGAGCTATGTCTTCGGCCAACAATTTAATTTTCGAGGCGTTCTATCCGAATGACGAGTATTTTGAGAGTGCACGCTTGAGCGGCTTCATTCCACCAGAGGCATTCCTCTTTTTAGACAGATGCGTTCTGATACAGGATAGATTGGCAGTTCCACTAATCTACCACGTCAGACGACGAACCGTGGATAGACAACTCCTGTACAATCGGGACTTCATGGCACAAGGTGGAGCAGAGCTACTTCGGTTCAGTAGGGCTGTGTCCGAACGGGACCGAATTGATAAGGTGAAGCAGGAGAACCAGTTTTGGCGGCTTCAATCGGCACTTGATAGTGGGTAGTCGGGATGGGGTTTTAAGCCTTGGCCGGCTTACATACTTGTTTTATAGTTTTAGGGTTTAGTTTTAAGTAGAATGGTGGCACAGAAAAAAAAACAATACAAAAAATAAAAAATAAAATATAAAAAAAATGAAAAATAAAATTTAAAAAAAAACATGGAATAAGAAAAAAAGGACAACAAAATATGAAAAACAAAAACTGTTAGATATTTAGATTTGTTGCTCTGGTTGTTCTAGTTTTAAGTAATTTATGGGTAGTTTAAGTTAGTTTAAATTTTATTTTAAGGACCTTATTTTAAGTAGTTTTTAAGTAAAAATGAAAAAAGATATTGAAATTAGTTTTTTTTTAATTTTCTAATAAATAAAAATAAATAAAATGAATTACAGTAACATAGATCTTAGGGCCGAAAGGCATTAGAATTAAGTATTATTGTAAACTTAGAGTGTCCGTATGGGACCAGTAAGTTAGTTGTATGTTATGGTTGATTAGGCCAGTTTTATGAATTTTTGTCTAGCTTTAAGATAGTTTTAAGAATGAACGAATAAAAATGAATTTAAAAAAAAAAAAACCGTTCGAGCTCATATGTTTTTGGATAAACTAGTCTATGTGATATCTAGTTAACTAGGGGCGGATCAATGCACAGATTTTCACTAAGGCATAACACTAGTGGAAATCTGTTATTGAATAGTTCAAATTGGGTTCTAATTAGAACGTATATTATAGGTAATTGTCCGAATTGTGTTTTTTAAGTTTTAAATATTGGAATTTTTGGTGAATTGAAAGTGGATTTTAGCAACATTCGTGGTCTAAGACAGAACTTCTGTGCCACATACATATGTTCACACTGAGACACACAGGCCAGCTTATTTGGCATTAAATGAAACTCATAGGTGAAGATTCCGATCATTTGGAATTTTATCTAAATGGGTAGAAACTAGTTTTATTATTCTTACCCCACTATGGATTAGCCGTATTTATAAGAAAGGATGTTGCATACCAACTTCAACCACAATATGGTTTGTGCTCTTACACAAACTTTACCTTCATGCGGTTAAAATTCACGGTAAATAAGCATATCATTTGCGTATGCTTTCTTTATTGAAGGGGGCGATTTCAATGTACACAATTTATCTTGGCTTCGCTTTTCTGGCCAGACAACCTCCAAAGGAAGGTATGTTGAAGTCTTTGCTGAGTTAAATCAATTAAATCAGCTTGTTGACGATCCAACTCGAATTCCTGACGTTGGAGGTCAATCCGCCAACACTCCAGACTTGTTTCCCACCTATGACCCTAATAAATACCGCCTCTAGGCACACCACACCATTGTATCGTATCTGCAAATTTCTTATGTAAAAAGAAACAGTTAAAGAAAAAACGCCTAAGAGAACCGTTTGGCAATATGAGAAAGCCAACTACGACGGTCTCATTGAATTCTTCAGGAACAGGACTTGCCACTATGCTTCTTCGATAGTGACGTAGATTCCAGTGCAGATATGATTACAAATTCAATTCTTAGTGGAATGAGAAATTTTATTCCGAATAGAGTAAAAGCTATCAAACCCAAAGAGAACTCATTGTTTGATTCGAGCTGTAAAAAGGTTATTAGGATCAAAGATGTGAGTTACCGAATTTATAAAGCCACCTCTACTGAGAAAACTGGAATAAGTTCAAACAAGCTTAAAAGACCTGCAACGGTCATATTCGACAAATCAAATTTTTGCATGACCAGAAATATAGTATAGAAATAAGTATAGAGATTCTTTTTTTAACCACTCATCGAGAATGTGGAATGCTTAACCGAACCCTGGTTTTTCCTCCCATTTTAATATTCCAAATTTTAAAACCAATATGCAACGGTATCTCCTCTTAAATCCTTTCCTATTTTCCTAACACTCGCACTGTGTTTAAACGTGAACATGTTAAGGATATTAATAAACCCCGAAATTTCAATGTAAAACTTATATTTATAAGATTTTTAAGACTGCATACCAAAAATTGTTTTTAGAAAAAAATCGAAAAAATTACATATAGGAAATTAAATGTATAAAAATCCGTTCTAACGATTTAAAAAAAAAATATTTTAAATTATTCTATAGGTACATTTTTAAATATAAATGCTTTTTGTAAACAGAGATTTTGAATACAAGAGCAAGTTCCTGCGACCCAGTAGTGCACTTTATTTTTTTTTTTGTGATAAGCGCCAACTCAACACGTATTACTAGCCTGATTATGAAAAAAGACAGTGTCGGCATTAGGAAAGGGAGATGGTTTCAAAAGATTTGTCGGTGCACATTGGTTTAAATTTCCTGAACATTGCAATGACTTGGAAAGAAAGAGTGTGGTAAGTAATTCCACATTCGCCTAGTACGGTTAACGAATCTCTGTACTTCAGAGTTGGGCTCGACGGCTGATCAGCATTCATAGAAGTGCCAGTATACGGTTAAACTGTTTAAGGGGAGGAATGCATCGTTCTATTTCTCTAGAGCATAAACCGTTATAATAACGGTAAAAAGGGTGATACAAGCATTTTACGGCGTTGTTCAAGCGACGTTAAAAAAAAACAATGATGATATTAGCACCAATCAGTTTAAATGCTCTACGTTCACTACTGTCCAAGAGCTTTATTAAAGTAACAGCCAGATCAGAGTGGAGACACATTTCTTGCACCGCCTTAGGAAATCCAAACACCTTATGGCATGTGACCATGCGAACTCTTAAAAAATAATTCCAAGTCTCACCACTTATTCTTAAACATACGATAAGACATCCGAAAAGTAATTGCTTTCATTTGGTTTTATTGAGGAGGTGCAAAAGTCTTAAAATATTAAGATCCGCTAGTGAAATTGACTTGGCCACCATCTAACAAGATCCTCCGTTCTTGAAATTATTAATGTATTTATTTATTTATTCAATTACGTTAAATACTAACGCTAGGTTTACAAACAAAACTTATATCTAAAAAATATATATATATAAATATATTCTATACATTAAAATATACTTTAAACATTACTAATAATAATATGACACATAAAGCTAAGAATTATTTAAATAGTGAGAGAAAAAATGTATTTTAAAGCTATCTGATTTGATATTTTGATTAATAGAATTTAAAAGAAAATAATTTTCATTATATATGCTTATTAACTCGTTCATTGGACTGTTAGAACCATAGTTTGATCGGCTAAGATTTGCTCGAATTGGCGCTCGATTTCTGAAGTAATTTCGGCTTACATTAAAGTGGAATCGACACAAAACTGATGGAGATGAAATGGATCCATTCAGAATTCCAACAATAAAGCAGAGTTGCAAATACTTCCGGTGACTAGTAAGCGATGGAAGACCTATAAGTTGTTGCCTAACGGAATAGGAAGGCAAAGCTAATTCATGTGTCTGTGGGAGAAATCGTAAAATAAATCTTAGGAATCTTCTTTGAACACCTTCGAGTCTATGGATATGATTCGAGTAATAAGGGGCCCAAACTATACAACCGTATTCAAGGACTGATCTGACAAACGATACATACAGAGTTTTAAGGACATAAGGATCTCGGAATTCCCTGCCAAATCTTTTTATAAAGCCTAGTGTCTTATTAGCTTTTTTCACAATGTCGTTGAAATGGTCAGTAAGACAGTTTTGAGTCCAAAATGATACCTACATAAGTCTGAGAAGTGAGTCAATTTTTCGAGGTTTGAAGAATTTAACCTATAGTTATAGTCAAGAATACTGTGTTTACGTGTATAACTCATCGTTTTACACTTATCAATGTTTAACAATAAACGATTTGTATTGCACCATTCCCATAGACGAAGTAGGTCATCTTGTAATAGTTCGCAGTCCGTTAAGGGGGTCATCCCATGTGATGGGTTCAAAAAATCGATTTTTTTTTTCATAAATTGCTTGTTTAATATGTCTAGAATACGGTAGTAAAGGGATTTTTCAAAATTCGAAGTCGTTTTAAAGATACAGCAGGTCCATGTTTAGAACCAGTGCTCCACTATCGTAAACGTCTTTATTTTATTTTTTGTTGTTCTGTAATAATTCATGTTAAATGTTAATTATGTTTTGTATTTTGTGCGTGTGTTAGGCTTTAATTGTATTATTATCTTACCAACAACTAACACATGCACTTATGATGAGCCTCTGATCGTAGTTTGAAGCTTGTTATAAGCTAACTACTTTCTGAAAATTCTGAAGTGTAAAAAAAAAATATGGGGTAAAGTATCTTACATACATCGGCGGGGTTGGTGATAATATCCCCCAAGATATAATCCCCAAAGGAAAATCCCCAAATCCATAATCCACAAAACGAAATCCCCAGCAGCAAAATTCCCAAAAAGAAAATACCCAGGGCGAAAATCCCCAAGTGAATATCCCCAAAACAATTATGTTCAAGTAGTGAATCATGCGATTAAATCGCGCGCGCAATTTAATCGCATGATTCACTACTTGAACATAATTGTTTTGAATATATTAAATTTCATTTATATTGCATGAAATGCAAGCAAAAGATTTGGAAACAATAACATCATCCATTTCAATTTTTATTCCAAAATTAAAGAAATACTCGACACTACAAAACAACACTTAGACAGCACTAAACAAGCACTACGAATACAATGATTCTCTATCAAAACTAAAGTCAGACCGAGAAGTGCATGCCTTCATAGTGATTTTTTGTTTAGAAACTGTTTATCATTATCATTTATAAATATCACAATAAGAGAATTTCATAAGAGTTTTTCTAAAAACTGCATGCATAAATGAAGATATGCACGGATACTGGGGATTTGGAGATTTCGTGGGGATTTTGGCAAAATAAATTATTTAGTTGGGGATTTTGGCCATTTGTCTTGTGTCTCTGGGGATATTATCAAAATGGATTAAATTTGTTTGGGGATATTATCCCGTGGGGATTCTTTTTTTTGGGGATTCAATACGACACCCACATCGGCGATGGTGACAGTAAAACTTACAAAGTGATCCTACTTATCATCTTTAATGAAGGTTTCGAAGGTAATTTGAAAGTAATTTCGGTTATGAGATGCCCTATAGGCCGCGAAGCCCATACTTATGTTGAGAAACGTGATGAAAAGCGAATCTCACGTTCTGAGCGGCGCGTAAGTGATGCCGTTAAACAAGCCAGAATTGATTCAAGAGCTGAACAATCTGCTTTGAAAGAGTTTTAAGAAGAAGCAGAAGGAATACTCTATGGACCAGGCATCGTCAATTGAAAGGTAAGTTGATATTTTCATCCAAGGAGGTATCAAGATTACAAATATTTAAATTTAAGGATATTGTCAACGCAGGATGATGTCGATCTTCTTTTAAAAGTTGTATGTCGCTTTGAATAACAGCAGTGTCAGCATTTACGATGTTAGAAATATAAATAAGGTCCAGTATTTTGTTATTGTGGTTTTTGATTGAGTTCAGCTGAATGAGTCCTAGAGAGGCCATTGTGTCGACTGTGCAAAATTCGATATCAGTAGATGGGTTGGTCGGAAAATATTCTTCGTTATTGTCATTCTTGGACCAATCAAGATTAGGTAAATTGAAGTCACCTAATACGCAGATTTCATCTTCAGCATTTATATTTTCAAATAAATTTTCCAAATTGTCATAGATTTGTTTGTATATATTGTAGTTGGAACTTGGTGGTATGTAGACAGCAACTATATATAGGCTACCGAAATCCATTTTTATTTTTATGCTCATAATTTCGAAGTCAAATTGTTGGAAATCATTTACCAACGAACTTATAAAAGAGTTTTTAGCAGCTATTAATAATCCTCCTCCAACTCTTGTAGATTCGTCAATTGAATATCGATCACGCCGAAAAACTTGAAAGTTCTTGTCAAAGAGTTCTGTGTCAGCAATTGAGTTACATAGCCAGGTTTCAGTTAACACAATTACGTCCTTCATTCGTCCAAAACTTGAATATAACTCGCATATTTGGGCAGGTGCCCCTAAAACAAGTTTGAGCCTTTTAGATAGGATACAAAAAAGAGCTTTGAAAATGATCGGCGATAGAACTATAACCGAAACATTTACATCTCTCGAACACCGGCGTAATGTTTCATGCCTTTCGTTGTTTTACAGATACTTTTACAAACAATGTTCTGTCGAATTAGCCAGTTGCATTCCCCCCCTCAAACAATTCAGCCGTAATACTCGCACTTCCAGGAATGCTCATCAGTTTACCCTCGAGCTCAATTTCGGACGTACTGTTAAGTATAGAGATTCTTTTTTTAGCCGCTCATCAAGAATGTGGAATGCTTTACCCAACTCTGTTTTCCCCTCCCATTTCAATATTCAAAATTTTAAAACCAATGTGCACCGGTATCTCCTCTTAAATCCTTTCCTATTTTCCTAATACTCGCACTGTGTTTAACCGTAAACGTGTTAAGGGTATTAATATCCCCTTGAGTGCCTGTACTTTATAAAAAAAAAAAAAAAAAAAACGTCGTGAGGTAAGTTGTTTACATTTATATAGAACTGATTAGTTTTAGTTCGTAGTCCGTTTACATTCTGATAATAAATAATCAGTTTTTGCTGTTGTTGAAGCGGTAGGCATACTTTGTCAGTGGTTGTGGAAAATGGCGTGATTGTTTTTTGGAATTTCTGTTCTCAAACTCATGCATAATAATTCCGGTGGGCCAAAAAGAAATAGAACTAAGTAGATGAAAGACAGAATCCGGACATCTAACCTTAAATGACGAGTATTTAGAATAATTTCTGTGGAACATTTTTTCCACAAGTACATGATCCAATGTACCAATTTTGGCTTTGATAAAGTTCTTGATATCTAAAGCATTTGTTGCAGGATCAAGCTTAGAAATAAAAATAATTTTTTGACCTTCAACTACTTTAAGACCTGATACAATAGGCGGTTTCGAGATGATGGAAATATGGAACTAGAAGATGATGACTCAGAAGAAGATGTTGTAGTTTCTGTTGGTAAAATCGATGACGACAATGATAATGATGATGCTGATTCTGATGCTGATGATGATGTTGATGATGTTGATGATGATGATAATGACGATGATGACGATGAGGAAGCAGTAGGAGGAATAACTTGGAGTGTTACAGAGTCAGTTTCAATTTGTGGTGAATTTAGTGTTTCAGTATTCACTGGTTTCTGAAGGGGATTTATTTGCATCAGTAGAGTCCATTAGGCTTAGTACATTTTGTACCTCTGTCTCTGAGTTTATCTTTTTTGAAGGATGAGCCAATGTCATGTCCAACTCATTACTCTTACGTTTGCCTGCATTCGACGTAACGCTCCTTGTTTGTTTACGCTGTACAAGCGAACAATTTGAAAAATCGTCTACTTTATCAATAAGTTGATTCAACTGCTTTTGTAGGTTCTGTATCATCGTTGTGTTGGATAAAAGGTCACGGGTAATATTTTTATCAGCGAATGGATCGCAATCGTCGCAAAAATAATAAAATCCTTTATTTTTGTTAAAAACTTTGCGTGAACTAAAGTTGGCATTTATGCAATGGACATGAAAAGTTCTGTGACAATTTCCATAGCACATTATCGAGTCAATCATATAATCGCATAATTGAAGGCATTTTCCGCAGTCAGACATTTTGTTTAATTTATTTGAAAATTTTATTTTCAATTTTAGTTTGAAAAATTTCGAGTTTGAAAAATTTCAATTCTTAGTGTACTCAGAAATTGTAGTTTACCTTTTAGTGTATACACAAACCAATAATATAGTGTCGTCGCTAGGTAGTCGTTGAATGATGTTTGTTTTTGTTGTCAAAAATATTAATGAGATGTTGTTGTTATTGTACTTATCAAAACAACGCTGTCACAATCATCTGGAAACTTAACCAATTAATGCAATCGGCAGCCGGTACATCAAAATTAATAGCCCAGGTGGAAAATATTGAATTCAACATGAAACGACAGCAAAATTGTACGGCTTCGGATATAATGCAGTCTCATATGCTTCAAGGCAGAACATAAACAAAAATGTCACTCACCAGGAAAGGGGTTTAGTCGATATTTTTGACGATGCCAAAATAAAATTACTGAAAGCAGCAACTGTGTTGAATGCACTATGTAGGCAAGAAGATCACTTTGTCTTTGATTGTTATCGGCTCAGTTTATAAGTTATTAGTTTGAACACTTCGTTAATTAATCAATAAATGAGTCAATTACAATGTCAAGTTTAGAAAAAAAAACACAATTTATAATTAATTTGTATGGCAAAAACAAAAAAAAATAATAATCAAAATAAGAGCGAAATAAAAAACGACTACAGCACTTCACAACGTTGACCTCTCCCAGACCATTCGAAAGTGAATTATTTACATGGTGAAAATGATTTGACCGCCATCCAACAAGGCTTTTTGCTATTGAAACTAATAGATATGCATCGTGCACTTCTGTGAAACTGTAATCATATTTTCCAGTCTTAAAATTTTAGGAAAAAAAGTTACTACCACTTTAACTTTATCAACAAAAATAAATAAATAAATTAGGTAGCGCAACAGACCATACAAAACCAGGGCCTAGCGACTTACAACTCTCAAACATTTCTGTGTCATGTCAGGGATGGAGGGGACCAACAGCGTATACGCCAAATTACTTTTGGAGGATTTGTCAATTCCTCGCAAGCGGGAGTACACGTGAAAAAAACTTTTTTTACAGACAGGAATTGAGCCCAAGACCTCTGGCGTGACAGTCCCACGCACTAGTCATCACTTTCTTGGATGTGCATATCATCACTAATAGAGTTGCCTCCAAACTTAATCTGACCGAAGAACTTGGTGTGGAATTTAACTGGGGCTTAACTCCAAAACAGAATGATTACGCATTAATAAATTATCACTTCCTGATTTAATTCAAGAGTTTCCTTTTTTTGTGTGTACAAACTTAATAGTAAACAAACCTGAAGTTGAGCCTCCATACGCTACGATCAAAGCTGTCATCAACAGAGATCCGCAAACAAGTCCAGACACACATATAGCACGTTTTTGAGAACACACAATAATTGTAGTTTTCTTCTGTCGCACGTTATCCTCTGCACCTTAAATAATAATAATAATAATAATAATAACAATAATAATAATAATAATAATAATAATAATAATAATAATAATAATAATAATAATAATAATAATAATAATAATAATAATAATAATAATAATAATAATAATAATAATAATAATAATAATAATAATAATAATAATAATAATAATAATAATATTAATAATAATAATAATAATAATAATAATAATAATAATAATAATAATAATTAACGAATTCCAATTCATATACATATGTATATTGTATTTTTCATATTATGTTACAAAATCTTCGAGTGAAAATTGACAAAAAATTATTGGGGGAGAGTACGATAACTTTGGCGACAAAGTTTAATGACTGATTTGTATAGAACAGTTAAAAACAAGCATTTTTTACTATGGGAGGGGGGGTCTATCTCCCCCCGTTTAGGCGGTAGGGGCAGTTTAAAAAAATATGTACATTAAATGGAAAAAAATAATTAAAAAATAACGGTAATACTTATAATTAAGTATTATACCTTTTTTTAAAGCCAACACTTTTGTCTATTAGCTTGTTTTTAAATCAAGTCAAAACTATGCATAGTTTTTGAAAAAAATTGTTTTAAAGTCAAAATTTGTGCAAAAAAAAGTTAAAAAAAAGGTTTAAAGTGTAGTTTTTCAAAACTTTCAAATTATTTACTGTTTTTTTTTTAGAATTCATTGCTCTTATTTGTTTTTGATCAAAAATTGAAAACTAGATGACTTGATGTCTTCTAGTTCTTGAGAAAATTGAAAATTACCAAAACAAAATATTTTAATTAAATTACTTTTTCCTTGCTTAAGTATTAACGTAGTCTTATTTTGATAGTAATAATCGAATATGGATTAAGATATACCTAGGGTAAATTCATTTTTCTTAAATCCAGCTTATTTAAATGCAAAAGAAACTTTGCATGCACCCCATCTTGCACCCACCGCACCTTGCACCCACCCCACCTTGCACGCACTCCAACTTGCACCCACCCCAAATCCTATAGTGTGCCCAAGCAGGGGGGTTGCAGGGGGGCAGCATGCCCCCCTTACAGATGCCACTGTTGCATACACCCAAACTCGCACACACCTTACTGTTGCATACACCCAAACACGCATTACGCATACGCAAATACCATTATTACTATCAAAATAAGACCACTCAAGCAAAAAAAATTAAAATAGTAGTTGTGGTTATTTTCAATTTTCTCAAAAACTAAAAGACATAAAATCATCTAGTTTTCAGTTTTTGATTAAAAACAAATAAGAGCAATAAATTCTGAAATAAAAACAATGGTAGATAATCTTGAAGTATTGAAAAAGTTACACTTTAAACATTTTTTTAACTTTTTTTACTCAAATTTTGAATTTAAAATTAAATTTTTATTTTCAATTTTCTCAAAAACTAAAAGGCAAAAAATCATCTAGTTTTCAGTTCTTGATCAAAGCAAATAAGAGCAATAAATTCTGAAATAAAAACAATGGTAGATAATCTTGAAGTATTGAAAAAGTTACACTTTAAACCTTTTTTTAACTTTTTTTACTCAAATTTTGAGTTTAAAATTAAATTTTTCAAAAACTACGCATAGTTTTGACTTGATTTAAAAACTGGCTAATAGAACAGAATGTTGGCTTTAAAAAAATGTATACAACTTAATTGTAAGTATCACCGTTATTTTTTAATTATTTTTTTCCATTTTAAATAATAACTTTTTTAAATTGCCCCTCCCGCCTAAACGGGGGAGTAGACCCCCCTCCCATAGTAAAAAATGCTTGTATTAAGACCCTCTACCAAAAACCGTTATTATATCTTGGCGCCAAAGTTATCGTGCTCGTGCCAATTATTGAATGTAAGTGTATAAGTAAAAGAAAAATATTCGTTTTAGCATTATTGTTTGTTTGCTGTGGGAAACAGTGATAAATTAATCAATTGCAGGAATAGAAGAAAAGCCAAAGGCACATAAGCTACGATTGCTAGAATTTTGTAGTATATTATAGTAAAATACAAATTATTTCATGCCACCTTCCATCTTGATCCTCTCCCCTATTCATTTATCTTTCTTCACATTTCTGCTTTTATCATTATGTTATCTCTTTTTGTTTCCTCTATTATCATGTATCAAGGAGTTTCAAATTATACTCCTAGTGTCTATTTGAGGTATCTCTCTAACATCCTTTCCATTCCATCGCCGCGCGCCGCCGCGCCCGTCTACACCAGTGATGGCAGACCGTGGAATGTATCCCTTTTTGTTTTATTTTTTCCTTAAAAATAAGCTAAAGAGATAAAACCCTGTAGTAAAAAATGAGGAATTATAAGTTATGCTTTTATCATTTCCTGTCGTGATTGTTCGTACTTTCTTGAAGAATACAATTTATCTAACTATAAACACTTTCATTTGAAAAAAGAACGCAACCTTTATATTAATCATATTATAATTAAGGTACCAAATGAAGCACGTGTGCGTGAACAAGCACATTGTCTAACATATTTATTTCAATTCCCAATACTTGCATAATGTGAAACAATTGATATGAATCTTATCATTATTATCATTATTATTATTATTATTATTATTATTATTATTATCATTATTATTATTATTATCATTATTATCATTATTATCATTATTATCATTATTATTATTATTATTATTATTATCATTATTATTATTATTATTATCATTATTATTATTATTATTATTATTATTAGTATTATTATTATTATTATCATTATTATTATTATCATTATTATCATTATTATCATTATTATCATTATTATCATTATTATCATTATTATCATCATTATTATTATTATTATTATTATTATTATTATTATTATTATTATTATTATTATTATTATTATTATTATTATTATTATTATTATTATTAGTATTATTATTATTATTATTATTATTATTATTATTATTATTATTATTATTATTATTATTATTATTATTATTATTATTATTATTATTATTATTATTATTATTATTATTATTATTATTATTATTATTATTATCATTATTATCATTATCATTATTATTATTATCATTATTATCATTATTATTATTATTATCATTATTATTATCATTATTATTATCATTATTATTATCATTATTATTATCATTATTATTATCATTATTATTATCATTATTATTATCATTATTATTATCATTATTATTATCATTATTATTATCATTATTATTATCATTATTATTATCATTATTATTATCATTATTATTATCATTATTATTATCATTATTATTATCATTATTATTATCATTATTATCATTATTATCATTATTATCATTATTATCATTATTATCATTATTATCATTATTATCATTATTATCATTATTATCATTATTATTATTATTATCATTATTATCATTATCATTATTATCATTATTATTATTATTATTATTATTATTATTATTATTATTATTATTATTATTATTATTATTATTATTATTATTATTATTATTATTATTATTATTATTATTATTATTATTATTATTATTATTATTATTATTATTATTATTATTATTATTATTATTATTATTATTATTATTATTATTATTATTATTATTATTATTATTATTATTATTATTATTATTATTATTATTATTATTATTATTATTATTATTATTATTATTATTATTATTATTATTATTATTATTATTATTATTATTATTATTATTATTATTATTATTATTATTATTATTATTATTATTATTATTATTATTATTATTATTATTATTATTATTATTATTATTATTATTATTATTATTATTATTTATTATTATTATTATTATTATTATTATTATTATTATTATTATTATTATTATTATTATTATTATTATTATTA